>JASAOO010003381.1:0-50262 GCA_030849075.1 Zelonia costaricensis | reverse complement strand
AGACTCGCATACACACACGCGCTCGTCTGTACACACTATCACGCGTATTGTGTTCTCCGATACGTGCCTGTTGCGGAGCACCGGTGCCGCTGCCTTCTGCCACACGGACTACACGCACTGGCTTGCTCCCTTCGCTATTGGGCCCTTTCCCGTCTTCCTGTTGTACCGAACTCGTTCCTATATTTCTTTTTATTGTGCTTGTGCGCTCTGCGCGTGGGGTTCTATCGACACACTCGCACACACACACACACAAACACTCGCCTCTCTGTGTGTTTCGGTGAGTGCTTGTGTGCCCGGCGGCCCTCCTCTGCGTTACTTCGTACACTTCGAACGCTCTCTCCGCTCCCTTTCTCGTACCGATTGCTCTTCAACTAATACTCACACACACAGACACACAAGGAAAAAAAAAAAGAAGATATCGCTTAGGTTTTCTTTTCTGTACGAGCGTGTTGCACAAGCGTGCTTGGCAGAGGTCTGGTGCGTGTTCTTGCCATCTCCATCAACGGCCACCAGAATCTCGTTTCAGATCTTGCATCGAGCCGCACGCCCCACCACGCTTTTCTCTCCCTTCTTGAGCTTTCATCCTCTTTTGCACGGGCGTACAAGACACACAAGCACGCAAACCGCTCAGCAAGCCGGAAACGCCGCAGCCCCCTGCGTGTTCGTTTTTTCGGCACTTCGGCTTCTCCCATCGCGTGCCTTGTGTGTGTGGTGAGCATCAAGGTGTCGCGAAGGGACGTGTCGCATCGTCCGCCGCCGTGCCGTGCGCATCCCATCCTTCTGTTTGTCTTCCGTGTGGTGCGCCGCTCTGCAGCTGCGTCCCCCTACAAGGTCTCTGCCTCGACTTCGTGCCCTCGAGCGCGCGCGGCGTGCGTACACTCCTGTGCACGGGATAAGTCCTGCAAACGCGTGGCAGGCCTCTCTCGTCCCCCCCGGGCCACAACCGCTGCTTTGATTTCGTTCCCTTCCTTGTTCTCTCCTACCGGCCTCCGGTGCTCATTGCTCCTTCTTCCTTTTTCGCCTTCCCGAGTGACGAGGGCTGTTCATCAAGATGGGACACCGTCTCCCTGCGCCGCACATGCGAGGTCGCTGCACACGATGCGACCTCCTCGCCGCCCTAGTCGCGCTGGCTCTGATCTTTGGCCTGTGCGGCACTGTGGGCGTTTGGGCCGCGCCGCACTTCGGCTACGGCGCGTGCGACCCGGCGGTGGTGCAGTCGAGCGGCTACATCGACATCCCCGGCGTCAACAACACCCAGAAGCACTACTTCTACTGGCTGTTCGGGCCGCGGCGGTGGCCGACGGACGGCAGCCAGCCCCCGGTGGTGATGTGGCTGCAGGGCGGTCCGGGCTGCAGCTCGAACTTCGGACTACTTGTGGAGCTCGGCCCGTGCTTGATGAACGAGACGACGGGCAACCTGCACCGCAACGCGTACGGGTGGAACGACGAGGCGTACCTGCTGTTCGTGGACCAGCCGACTGGTGTGGGCTACTCGTACGGTGACACGGCCAACTACGACCACAACGAGAGTGAGGCTGCTGAGGACATGTACAACTTCCTGCAGGGCTTCGCGCGCAAGTTCACCTCGCCGTCGATCACGGGTGCGAACGACTTCTACATGACGGGCGAGAGCTACGGCGGACACTACGTCCCTGCCTTCGCGCATCGCATTGTGGTGGGCAACCAGCGCGGTGACGGCCCGCACATCAACCTGAAGGGCATTGCGGTGGGCAACGGCTGGACGGATCCCTACACGCAGACCCCGTCGTACGTGCAGATCGCGTATGACTGGTGCAAGGTGAAGACGGGAGCGCCCTGCATTAACGAGTCGGCTCGTGACCAGATGCTGGCAGACTTGCCGCACTGCCTTGACCTCATCGCGCAGTGCAACGCGCTGCTCGATGACACTAACCCCATCTGCAACGAGACGGCGCAGGTGTGCAACAACCTCACGGACATCTACGGCGTCACTGGGCGGAACCCATACGACTTCCGCAAGATGTCTGATGGTCCGGAGGGGTACGCGACGCCTCAGGCCGACCACTTCTTCGTAATTCCCTCCGTGGTGGCGGCACTCGGGGTGGACGCGAGCCCTGCGTGGGAGGGCTGCAGTGGGCAGGTCGGTCAGCTGTTCATCAAGGATGTGTTCCGCAACTTCAACTGGACGATCCCGCCGCTGCTGGACGCCGGTGTGCGTGTGGTGATCTACGCCGGCGACTGCGATTTCATCTGCAACTGGATCGGCAACAAGGCGTGGGTGACGGCGCTGGACTGGCCCGGCAAGGCTGCCTTCAACGCTGCGCCGGACGTGGAGTTCAGCGTTGGCGGCGCGCCTGCTGGGCAGGAGCGCGCGTACGGCAACTTCAGCTTTGTGCGGATCTACGATGCGGGCCACATGGTGCCGATGGACCAGCCGGCCGCCGCGCTGTACATGCTCTCGCGGTTCCTGCACGGTGAGCGGCTGGCGAGCGGGTAGGGCGTGTAGCCGCCCCGCCGGGGTGGCGTGTGCGCAGGTGGAGGCAGCGGCGGTGGTGGCGGCGGGCAGGGGCTCGGTGCTGCGCGCGGAGGTGCGAGGCGTGCTGAGTGCCGGTGTGCTCCTACAGACCCACTTCTCCCCTTCTGTGTCGCCCGTGCACCTGTGTGGCGAAGCGCATCCATGCTCCCGCCGACAGAGACCCGCTCCGCCTCGGCTCAAGTCGCGCGCGCGCGTTGGTGTGTGCGTGTGGGGGAGTGTGCTGAACCGCTCCACGTGCCCTTTCTGACAGCCCTTCTGCTTCCTCATCTCCCCGAGGGCGCACCCCGCGCCGGGTGTTATTATCGTAGTCAGCCACGGTGGTGCGCAGCTCCACGTGGAGCTCGTGGCGCGGGTGTGGTGGTGCCCTCCCATCCCTCCCCCCCCGCTGCGGGTGTGCGCGGAGCCGCTGCCGCTGTGCTTTTCTTTTGCTCCTTCGACTCCGTTCGCGCCTGTATTGACCGAGCGGCGTGCACGACCCGCGTGCCGAGCACCGTGTGTGCTGGCGGCGCGGTGCGGGGTGGGTGGGCAAGACACGCGGCAAGTTTTGTGCGTGTCTGTGTGTGTGTCTGCGATTGTGCCTGTACACGTCTTCGCGTGTGTTTTCCTCCGTTCTGTTCTCGCCGGGTCTGCGGCCGTGCAGCGCGGCTCCCTCCTTTCCCCCTTCTCCACCGACTCGTCGCGGCCCTCATCTTCCCCGGACTGCCGCGTGTTGCGGGTGCACTCCCCGGCTACCGTTGCGCACGTGCCTTTTATTTTTCCGTGTGATTGCTTTGCTCTACAGGGGTGCCTGCGAGAGCGTGCGCCGGCCCTTGCTGGCGGTGTTGTACAGCCTGTGCGTAGAGCCCGTGACACGACGCTCCTTTCTCCTCTCACTCCCGCGTGCGTGGCGGCTCAGACGGAGGCGGCGCCCTTAGGCGCGGGGCAGCCGGCGAACGCAGTCCCCGACTCCACCCAGACCCACCATCGCGGTGTCCCGACGCCCCCGTGCATGGAGGCGCGCGCGGGCGAGACAGCTCGACGCCGTGCGACTACTGCGTGGGCTGCGTCCGCTTCCTTCTCCGGCGCACCCCGGATTCTCACGCCGCACACCAGCGCGTAGGCCAGCGAGCTTGCGGGCCTCTGTGACGGCCTGGGCCTCGCACCAACCTCCTCCCTCGCTGCCTGTGCTGTGGGCTGCGCTGGCCCGTGCAGCCGGGCACCGCGACGCAGCCCCCGCAACGTGAGCTGCGTGCCCCATGGCCGGTCGCTGCGTGCGGCGGGTCTGTGCAACGGCGAGGGGGGGGGGGGGTTAATGCGGAAGCGCTCCGCCGCCCTCCCGCCTGCGTCTATGGAGCGCTGCATCGCTGCCCTGTCACCTTCCTCCTGCCTTCGCACTCGCACGCACACACACCGACGCATCGCACGCGCAGAACGAGGCGCCGCCACCCCAGCCAACACCCCCCCTCCCGAACCCCCCCGCACCCCTACGCACCCGTGTGCAACGGCGCAGCGACTGCCTTCTCGTGTGTCTCCGCGCGTGTGGCATCGCGCACCTTCCCCCATCGCTCCATCGCCTCAAGCTTTACACTCCTCCCCGTTCCCCGCCTCAGCGGACTGCTGCGCTGCGGCTGCGCCATGGTGCGGTCCGCGAGCGCCGCGCGGTGCGTGCGTGAGGTGCCCCTTGCCGCCGCGGTGCTGTGCGTGCTGACCGTGTGCGTCGGCCTGTGCGGCACTGTGGGCGTTTGGGCCGCGCCGCACTTCGGCTACGGCGCGTGCGACCCGGCGGTGGTGCAGTCGAGCGGCTACATCGACATCCCCGGCGTCAACAACACCCAGAAGCACTACTTCTACTGGCTGTTCGGGCCGCGGCGGTGGCCGACGGACGGCAGCCAGCCCCCGGTGGTGATGTGGCTGCAGGGCGGTCCGGGCTGCAGCTCTATGCTTGGTCTACTCACTGAGCTCGGTCCGTGCATGATGAACGAGACGACGGGCAACCTGTACCGCAACGCGTACGGCTGGAACGACGAGGCGTACCTGCTGTTCGTGGACCAGACCTCGGGGGTTGGCTTCAGCTACGCTGACAAGGCCAACTACGACCACAACGAGAGTGAGGCTGCTGAGGACATGTACAACTTCCTGCAGGGCTTTGGGCGCCGCTTCACTTCGCCGTCGATCACGGGTGCGAACGACTTCTACATGACGGGCGAGAGCTATGCTGGGCACTACGTTCCTGCCTTCGCGCATCGCATTGTGGTGGGCAACCAGCGCGGTGACGGCCCGCACATCAACCTGAAGGGCATTGCGGTGGGCAACGGCTGGGTGGACCCCTACACGCAGTACCCGTCGTACGTGGAGATCGCGTATGACTGGTGCAAGGAGAAGACAGGGGCGCCGTGCGTGAATGCTTCGATTCGCGACCGGATGATGGCTGCGATGCCGCAGTGCTTGAACCTCACCGCGCAGTGCAACGCCGGTGAGACTGATGTGGACCCGGTGTGCGTGGAGGCGTACAACTACTGCGAAGAGCTGGCTGGGTTGTACTCCGTGGAAGGCAAGAATACGATGGACATCCGTGTGCAGAGTATAGGCGACCTCGGGTATCCGACGAATCACTCCATCGCGCTCTTAACGTCCACGGCTGTGCAGAATGTGCTCGGGGTGCAGTCGTCCGCGGAGTGGTCGGTCTGCAGCGGCGACGTCGGCAAGTTGTTCGACAATGATGAACAACGCAACTTCAACTGGACGATCCCGCCGCTGCTGGCTGCCGGTGTGCGTGTGGTGATCTACGCTGGCGACATGGACTACATCTGCAACTGGATCGGCAACAAGGCGTGGGTGACGGCGCTGGACTGGCCCGGCAAGGCTGCCTTCAACGCTGCGCCGGACGTGGAGTTCAGCGTTGGCGGCGCGCCTGCTGGGCAGGAGCGCGCGTACGGCAACTTCAGCTTTGTGCGGATCTACGATGCGGGCCACATGGTGCCGATGGACCAGCCGGCCGCCGCGCTGTACATGATGCACCGCTTCGTGCACGGTGAGCGGCTGGCGTCTGGATGAAGACGTCCGCGCTGTTGTGTCATCGTTTGACGTGGTGCTGCTCGGAGGGGGTCGGGCGAGGGCTATGGCGGGTGCGTGTTGTCGCTTGGGCGGAGCGAGCGGCTAAAGCCGCGCCGGGCGGCTCTGCGAAGGACGGGAGCTCGCCGGGCCGTGCGTAACCGTGCAGAACGCCGAAGCCGCGCGGGAAGGCGAGTTTTGGCGAAGCAGCGGGTAAGCTTGCCATTGCCGATGGCTCATCTTGGCGCCCTCTGCCACGCTGCGAGAGGAGGTGGAACTGCTGGGGCGCGCCATCGGTATGTGCCCGCCCGCAACGAACAAGGAGCGCACCCGCTCTCCTGCACCGCTCAGCCGCTGCGTGGGGTCGTGGTGTCGCGGCTTCACATGATGTGTCTCCACCACCTCTAGGTTTGCCGCGTGCCTGTGTGTGTCTGTGTGTGTTCTTGTACCGGCTAGTGCGCTGTGTTTCTCGTGCCTTTTTTGTGGCGTCCGCTGTGCACGTCCGCTGCAGCGCGGCTGGAACGGGTCTGCAGCTCGTGTGCTATTCTTGGTCCCTTCCAGCAGGCTCGCACGCTCTCGCACACCCTGCTGTTGATGGTGGACGTGTCTCGTGGCGGGCTTCTCTTTGCCTCCCCCTTGCTGCGCACCCCTCGCGTGGTGCTTGCGTGTCCCACGTTTCCTGTGCGCGCTCCCCCCTCCGTGGGACTCAGGAGACGGCAGAGGTGCTGTGGCTGGCACGCTTGGTGCTGTGATGCTTGCCGGGCTCTTAACCCCACGTCGCCCCCGTCTGCGGCGGTGTGTGCTCTATCGAACCTTTTCCTGTGCCTCTTTGCTGGCATACAGCTGTAGCGCAACGTGCGACCACACACGAGCACGTCTGGGGGCGCGCCGTGTCCGCCGTGCATGGCGCGCGCTCTCTTCTGCGCACGCCTGCCCTGGCGTGCTGCGCGGCTGCGGGTTGCCCGGACAAGCCTGCCGAAGACCACGCCGCTGCCGCGGCCATGTGTGGCACGCGCTAGGTCCTCTCGCGCCCTCGGTCTCTGTGTACGGCGGTAGAGCGACTGGGGTGTGCGCGGGTGGAGGCTCCGAGCCGGGCGGCGTCCGCGTGGTGCGGCGCCCTTGAGCTCGTCGGCGCCCCTCTCGCCACGCAGGCGCGATGCAGCCCGATGCTCCCACCCCCCTGTCTGCACTTCTCCTCCCCCCTCTTCCGTCCTTCCCCGCCCTCTCCCCCCGCACCTGCGCGACGTGCGCAGCTGCCGCAGACCCGCTGTCCGCCTCCGCCATCTCGCTTCTCTGTTCCCCCCTATCCTCGGTGAGCACTTGCGGCTGCTCAACGCGCTCCCGCTCCCTGCATCCGCCAGCCACAACACGCACGTCCTCGACTCCCTCCTTCGTTTTTCCTTTCCCGCCGATTAGCGCACCCGCACCGGGTGCGTCGGAGTCTGTGGCGCGCTGAAATTCGAGCCCGACTTGTGCTGCTGCTCTGCGTCCTGTATCGATTGCCCTTCTGCCGCTGCCTCTGCGTGTGTGTGTGTGTGGGCTCTCTTTTCCCAACTTGCCTCTCGGCCTCCTCAGCCCGCACGCGTGCGTCTGCGGCCTCCTGCCGGCGATGGCGACTGGTGTCCGCGCGTGGGGCGTGGTGGGGCTGTGTGCCGCGCTGCTGTGCCTGTCTGCCGGGTGCGTGATGGGTCTCATGACCGCTACGGCGGGAACCGGCGAGCCGCACCACGGCTGGCCTGCGTGCGACCCGACGGTGACACAGTCGAGCGGCTACATCGACATCCCCGGCGTCAACAACACACAGAAGCACTACTTCTACTGGCTGTTCGGGCCGCGGCGGTGGCCGACGGACGGCAGCCAGCCCCCGGTGATCATGTGGATGACCGGTGGCCCGGGTTGCAGCTCTGGCATCGCCCTCGCGATTGAGCTGGGCCCGTGCATGATGAACGAGACGACGGGCAACCTGTACCGCAACGCGTACGGGTGGAACGACGAGGCGTACCTGCTGTTCGTGGACCAGCCGACTGGCGTGGGCTACTCGTACGGTGACAAGGCCAACTACGTGCACAACGAAAGCGAAGTTGCGGAGGACATGTACAACTTCCTGCAGGGCTTTGCGCGCCAGTTCACCTCGCCGTCGATCACAGGCGCGAACGACTTCTACGTGATTGGCGAGAGCTACGGCGGACACTACGTGCCGTCGGTCGCGTACCGCATCCTGGTGGGCAACCAGCGCGGTGACGGCCCGCACATCAACCTGAAGGCCATCGGCGTGGGCAACGGGCTGACGGACCCCTACACGCAGACCCCGTCCTACGCGGAGGTGGCGTACAACTGGTGCAAGGTGAAGACGGGGGCGCCCTGCATTAACGAGTCGGCGTACGAGGAGATGCTATCGCTGGTGCCCGAGTGCCAACGCCAGATCAGCGACTGCAACAACGCCTCTCTCGGGTACGACAGCATGAACGCGGCGTGCGTGCAGGCCTCAACAGTGTGTGACACGTATGAAGGCTACTACTTCGCGACCGGCCTAAACTCGTACGACATCCGCAAGCCGTGCGTTGGCGACCTTTGCTACCCGATGAACCACACGCTGGAGTTCTTCAGCTCGGCGGACGTGCGTGCTGCCCTCGGTGTCAGTGACGACGCGCAGTGGTCGACATGCAGCGGCGATGTAGGGGAGCTGTTCGCGTACGACTTCATGAAGAACTTCAACTGGACGATCCCGCCGCTGCTGGACGCCGGTGTGCGTGTGATGATCTACGCCGGAGACTGCGACTTCATCTGCAACTGGATCGGCAACAAGGCGTGGGTGACGGCGCTGGACTGGCCCGGCAAGGCTGCCTTCAACGCAGCGCCGGACGTGGAGTTCAGCGTTGGCGGCGCGCCTGCTGGGCAGGAGCGCGCGTACGGCAACTTCAGCTTTGTGCAGATCTACGATGCGGGCCACATGGTGCCGATGGACCAGCCGGCCGCGTCGCTATACATGGTGCACCGCTTCCTGCACGGTGAGCGGCTCGCCGGCTACGTCTCCCCCACGCACTGAGGGACGGGCTGGCTGCGTGGAGGAGAGGTCGGGCTGTGTGGGCCCACGTGGGTGCCCTCCTCTCGTCTCTTTCTTTTTTCTGGTGGTGCTGGTCGTCGAGTTGCGTTGGTGCGGCGTGTCGTGCATTTGGGTGGTGACGGGGTGCTGACATGACAGGGCACGCACCTTAGGTTGTGGGGGCCGCAGCGACGTTGCGCGTGCGGCCCGGCTATCTGGCTCTCGCACCGTGCGCGTCGTTGGCCGGCCGCGAGCACGCTTTGCTTATATCGTCCCGTTTTTTTCTGGCGTGTGCCTGGTGCGAGCTGCAGTCGATGCGTCGGGCACGGTGGGTGCTGCGGTCTGCGTGGTTGATGTCTTGCGGAGAATACAAAAGCGAACTGAAGAAGTTGCACACCTCGTGCGCTGTGGGGTCGGGCTTGGTGCGAACCGAGCGCGTCACTCGGCGTGAGGGCAAGACTGGCGACGTTGGCGGTCGAGGGGCTCGCTTCTAGGAGCCCCCACGCCCGTCCCGAGGTCGGCGGTACTGTCGGTGCGCTCCTTGACGTGGGAGTCCTTCCGCGGTGTTGTACGGCCTGCGCGTTGAGCCGCACGCGCGGCTACCGCTGCGTGACGCTTGTGTTTGCGGGTGCAGCGCTCAGGGGGCTGTGCTGTGTGTCCCGCCACGGACGCCGCTGCACCTGCGCGGCGACATGCGCTGTCTCACCCACTTCTATGGCTGTCCTCCTGTGTGTTGCTGAGCCGTTACTGTGTGGCTACCCGCGCTGAGCACCTCACTGCGCACCACATGGTGAAGCCACCCTGCACCGTCTGCCCCCCCCTCCTCCCCCCAACCGCGCTCTATCGCATACTCACCTTCTTGCCGTAGTTTTTCTGTTTTCTTTTTTAGTGTGGGTCAAGTACTCACAAGGCCGGTCCGTTCCCGCCTCGCTTCTCGATTTGTGTCTTCAAAGTAGCGGGTTGTTAAGCGATGTTGGCGCAGCGGGGTCGCAGCCGTGTGGCGGTCATGACCGCGAGTCTCGTGCTGACCGTGTGCCTCTGTCTTTGTGTGACTTGTTCGCTTGGAGCGGCGCCGCACTTCGGCTGGCGCGGCTGTGACCCGTCGGTGGTGCAGTCGAGCGGCTATATCGACATCCCCGGCGTCAACAACACCCAGAAGCACTACTTCTACTGGCTGTTCGGGCCGCGTCGGTGGCCGACGGACGGCAGCCAACCCCCGGTGATCATGTGGATGACCGGTGGCCCGGGTTGCAGCTCCAGCCTGGCGTTGATGATCGAGCTTGGCCCGTGCATGATGAACGAGACGACGGGCAACCTGCACCGCAACGCGTACGGCTGGAACGACGAGGCGTACCTGCTGTTCGTGGACCAAAGCACAGGCGTTGGCTTCAGCTACGCCGATAAGGCCAACTACGTGCACAACGAGAGTGAGGCTGCTGAGGACATGTACAACTTCCTGCAGGGCTTTGCGCGCAAGTTCACCTCGCCGTCGATCACAGGCGCGAACGACTTCTACGTGATTGGTGAGAGCTACGGCGGACACTACGTGCCGTCGGTAGGCCATCGCATTGTGGTGGGCAACCAGCGCGGTGACGGCCCGCACATCAACCTGAAGGGCATTGCGGTGGGCAACGGGCTGACGGACCCCTACACGCAGTACCCGTACTACCCCGTGATGGCGTATGAGGGCTGCAAGACTCAGCTGGGGGCGCCGTGCATCTCGGATGCTGATCACGAGTCGATGCTCGCGATGCTGCCCGGCTGTATGGACCTCATTGCGCGGTGCAACGTCGGCCCGAACGACCAGAACGACGCCTGCGTAGACGCGTACGGCAACTGCACCAAGATGGTGTACATCTACCGCAACTCTGGTCGGAACACGTACGACGTGCGCGTGCCCTGCATCGGCAGCAACCTGTGCTACCCGATGGAACACGCGATCGCATTCATGAAGCGCGCGGATCTGATGGCCTCGCTCGGCGCCAAGTCGGATGTAGTCTGGCAGCAGTGCAGCGGCGATGTTGGCGAGCTGTTTCACCGCGACTACCACCGCAACTTCAACTGGACGGTGCCGATCATGCTGGACGCCGGTGTGCGCGTGATGATCTACGCTGGCGACATGGACTACGTGTGCAACTGGATGGGCAACAAGGCGTGGGTGACGGCGCTGGACTGGCCCGGCAAGGCTGCCTTCAACGCTGCGCCGGACGTGGAGTTCAGCGTTGGCGGTGCGCCTGCTGGGCAGGAGCGCGCGTACGGCAACTTCAGCTTTGTGCGGATCTACGATGCGGGCCACATGGTGCCGATGGACCAGCCAGAAGTTTCGCTCCACATGGTGCACCGCTTCCTGCACAGCCGTCGGCTCATAAACTAAAACTCATTTTGCGCGTCGCTCATGCTGTTGTGTACTTGTACCGACAAGCTCCACTTGTGAGGCAAGACGGAGGGGAGGGGGGTGAGCCATGCCGTGCCGAGGTGTACGTGCCTGCCTTGTATGGTGGTGCGGTTGTTGTTGCGGCTATCGCAACTTCTCCTCCTCTTTGTTTTTGTTCGTGTTCACTTCTCGCACCTCTGATCGGCCCGTGCGTGGGCCCCGATGCTCGCTTTCTTGGTGGTCTGTGCTTCATCGCGCGGAGAATTTCTTTCCGTTTTTTTCTTGCGAATGCGCAGCATCAGAAGCGCGGCGGAGCCCTCTTGTCGTTTCGCCCCATGGCCCACGGTGATGAGTGCGGACGGGCGCATTTCGCTCGACTCGGCCACGGTGCCGCTCCTTCATTTTTTTTTTCATGGCATCTTTCTGACTGACGCGAGAGTGCGCGTGATGTCCTGGACACGCCGCTCTACGCCTTGGCACGTGTTTGCTTCAAAAGAGAGAGTCGTGTGTGTGCGTGTGTGTGTGTGTGGTCGTCTATTCGCCTGTGTGTGCCGTACTGAGGGGAGTGCTTTGAGCTGGTGTGCGAGCGGTGCGTTCTCGCTCTGAGCCTTCTCATCGGGTCTTTGGCCTTCCATTCGTATTCCTTTTCTCGCTGTTGTAGACCGCTCTCTCTCTCTGCGTCTTCGGAACTGCCTTTGTTTTCTGCTTTCATCTGGGACGCAACGTGTTTTGAGCGACACCGGTGCATGTCTTTCACGAGTGGGCACAGCATCAGCACCGCGAACACACACGCACACACACAAAAACTCATAAATCTTGTCTTGTTTACAGAGCTCAAGTGTTTTCTTTTTCCTTCTCTTTTACCGTGGCGTGTACGTCCGGCTTTTTTTTCCTTTGAGTGGATTCTCGCCGAGGTGCGGTGCGCAGAGCTCCTGGTGTTCCTCGTGTCTGTGCACTTGTGTGTGTGTGTCCGTGAATGAGCGGTTAGACATTGCGGCTCCGGCGTCGACGTCGTGAGTGCGCAAGGCTGAAGTGTCGCTGTGCGTGCTCCAGTGCAAGCACTCGTACCTCGTGTGTGAGAGAAGTGCTAGCGCGCGTGCAATGCGGGGAGTAGCACTGGCAGTGGTGGCGGGATCAGCGCGAATGTGCGCACGTTCGCGCCTCACAGACCACGCCGATCTCCGCAAGTTGAGGCGAACCGTGAACGAAATGAAAAGAGCTTCAAAAACAAGAAGAACAACAATACGGAACGATGGTGTGCTTGTGCCAAGTCAACGACCCGCACATGCATCTTGAGCGAATCGGTACATATGTGCTGCGTCGAGGCACGCACCAAGCGTGTCCTGGCCTAAACCTGGCGCGCCCGTGAGCTTCACGCGCACTGGGCGATAGACAGACAGACAGAGATAGAGAGAGCTGAGGCTGGAAAAAGGAGCTACAGCAATGCTATTGTGAGCGGCTTCCTGAGACCGCGGAATGCTGTAGCTCTGCACGTGCACAGATTCACACACACACACACACATGTAGAGTCGTGCTGTTGTTCGGCTGCGGCTTCTTCCACCTGCACACTGCGCGTGCCAACCTAGACACAGCACTTCCCCTCGTCCTACTCTGCTCTGTCTTCTCTGTGGCGGGACTACCGCCGTCGTGTTCGAGCTACCATTACACGCCAAGAGCTCTGCAACACAACAGCTCTCCAGTAGATCACCCTTTTTTTTTCCCACTTCGCAAAGCCGAACTCACTCTTGTGCGCCTACCACGTCGCGAATGTCCGCGTGCAGTTGCGCCCGGGTGTGGCGCTTCATCTTCTACTTCCGCCTGCTCGACTACCTGCTGTGCGTTATATGCGGGCTCGTCGCGTTTGGCGTGAGCAAGGTGCGGCCGCATTGCCGCCCCTTCTCCTGGACGGACGCCACGATCAGCTTCCCGTACGGCGGCCACGGAACGTTTCCCTCCTGGACGCTGCCCATCATCTCGGTCCTGCCCGCCGTCGCCTACGTCGTGGGCGAGGCGCTGCGCCACTTTCTCTGTGGCGCCGCACGCAATGGCGGTGGAGTTCTCACCCACGCGCCGCTCACTCGCGACACACGGCTTCGCAGCGACGCCCCGCTGCGGGAGGCGGAGGCGGGCCTTGTGGTGTACTCGTCACCCGTCGCGGTGGAGCCTGGCAATGAGGCGGCCGCACGGTCCCAGCACCTGGCGGCGCTGCCGCGCTCCGACAACTTGTCCCGCTCCCCGTTGGGCGCCTTGGACGGGGCCGCAGTCGAGGAGGTGCGCGTCAACGACGCGCGGCCCACCACTGGAGGCAAGGGCTCATCACCGAACACGGGCGAGGCTGCTGTGTGTTTCCCGCCCACTGCGGCTGCGCTGCGTGAGGCGCATGGTGCTCCAGCTCCTCGCTGTGGCCCCGGAGCGGGGGTAGGCTCGCGGCAGTCCCACACCTACGCCATGACACGTCCGTGGCAGAGGTTCCTGCTGCATGCCCACGTGTGGGTGCTGGCGCAGGCCTTCTCCGTTACGTTTGCGATGCTGGTGGTGGACACCATCAAGGTGTACGCGGGTCGGCTGCGGCCCGACTTTCTCGCCCGCCTTCGCCTCGCGGGCTACTCGGAGGCGAGCGTGGGGGTGGACTGGTGCGCGGTGCCCAAGGGTGGCCGCGTCTCGTTCCCGTCCGGGCACAGCGGCATCAGCTTCGCGGCATTCGTTCCCTTGTGCTTCTACGTGCTCCACACGCTGCACGCCTTCCGCCGCACCGGCGCCTCGCTGTGGCGCACCACCGCTGGCCTCGTCCCACTCATTCTCCCCATCACCGTCGCAGTCTCCCGCACCCGCGACTACCGGCACAACTTCGACGACATCGTGACGGGCAGCCTCATCGGAGTGGCGAGTGCTCTCATCGCCGTGGGCGCGACCATGACCGTGAACCCGCGCACTGGGCAGCTGGCACCTCGCTTCGCGTACGGCGCCTAAGCCACGCGGATGAATCATGATACGAACAAAGCGAAGACAAGGCCAGGGCGAAGGGACGGAGAATAGCGACGACGAAGTGAAGGACCGGCGGCCGGGGGGGGGGAAGGGGGGAGAGAAGTTGCCGCTCCACAGGCCCAACGGTGTTGCGGTCGCTTTCTCTCCCCTCATTGCCGCAGCAGGATTGGGCGTTGATGCCACTGTCGCCTCGCCCTGTGCACCCTCGCCCCGTGGGTCTGTACCCATGCCTCTTGTGTGCGCGGTGCTCTCGCTCGAGACAAGAGAGTGCGCCACCGTTGTCTTACTTCTTCTTCTTCCCTCTTTCCCGTGTTGCTGACTGTTCTCGCGGGCGCCGAGCACGCATCCCCTGCGCCGGCTGAAGGGCGGGCAGAGCCCTGCTATGCAATTTCGTAGTACGAAGGGACGGGATTGGCGCCTTGTGTGTGTGTGTGTGTTTATATGCGGTTTTTTTCTTCCTTTTGTGTGCATTGACTACTCTCCTGCGTGTCTCGGGAGGTTTTCCCGTTTTTGTTTTTGTGTTCTCGTGTGATCTTGTCGTCTGCGTGATGCTCAGTGCTCTTCTTTTTTGTCCTTACTTGCCGCGTGTGTGTGTGTGGTGGCCCTCCGACCCGTACTCCCGGCTGCTTCGTCAACTTGCGAGGAAAGCAGCGAGTGGTGGGCGAAGGAAGGGAGTACGGGTGGGGTGGGGGGACGGTGGGGAACCGGCGGCGGACGAGGCGTGCAGGAAAAAGAAAAGGAAAACGAAAAAAAAGACAGCGACGGCGGCGCTGCATGGCGCGTTGTGGGCGAATATGTTCGCGGCGGTTCCTTTCTTTTCTTCGTGTATGTGTCTTGTGAGGTGTCTTACTCCTCACCGCCTCACTCACTTCGCCCTATCTTTCGCAACTGCGTGCGGCCGCCGCGCGTCGGGTTTGCGCGTGTTGACCGCCTTGTCTTTTCTTTTTGATTCTTCTTCTTCCGGACTCTGACGCCGCTGGGGCTGCTGTCCCTCTCCGTGCACGCCCCGCTCCCCCATCCCCCGACTTCGAAGGTGCTCACTGCGCATCACGTCTCGCCATCTCCCTCCCTCTCCCTCATTCTTCCTTTTCCTCTTGTCTTGTTCGATCCACCTGCCAAAGTGCACTGGCCGACTCTGTTCCACGCAAGCCTTTGCTTGTAGCACTGTCGATGTGGTGCACATGATACGTATGCGAAAATAATAAAAAAACAAGGGAAAGTAACGTCACAAACACCAACCACAACACAGCAGGGCGGTCACGCGGCGCAATCGCCGCTTTTCCTTTTGTCTTCTTTTTTTTTTCCCTCACACAAGGCACGCTGCTGAACAGGGCCAACACATGAGGCACCGGAGCGCAGCTCGAGTCCCCCCTCCCCCCCTCCCCCTCACTTCCCAACGCGGAGACTCCACAGGAACACTCCCCCGCCCTGCCGATCGATGGGCTCCTTCTCGTGTTCTGCCCCGACTTCGTTGCCCTTCTCACCAAGCTGACTGATCGCACCCTCTCCCTCGCTTCCTCCCTCCCCCCCGGGTCCGCACCACTACACCTACCCTAGTTCTTTGTGGCTCCATATTCCCCACCCCCGCCACTCGTGCCGACTCGTCAGCGTCACCCCCCTCTCTCCCCTTCAATACACCCGCCCGTGTCTCTCCACTGCTATCGCACACGAGCAGCGTTGCCTTTTTTTTTTTCCGTTTGTGGATTGGCATCTCGCGGTTCCTCTTGTCGCCTCATCTGGTCCCAAACCCGAGTGCGCACCCGTACGCGGCCCTTCCCGGAACTCACCGACCTCCTTTCTCTCCTCCCATACCTACCCGCCCCCTTCTGCATCGAATTGGCGGCAGCGATGCGCTTCTGGGTGCGCCACTTCTTTCTGTGGCGCGTGCCGGACTATGTGGCCATCATCATCGTTGCGATCGTGGCGGCGGTGGTGGGCGCCAAGGTGCGTCCGCACTGCCGCGCCGTGAACTGGGCCGACCCTTCCATTGCCCACCCACACGCCACCAAGGAGACCTTCCCGATGTACTCGGTCGTCGTCGCCGCCGTGCTCGTGGCGCTCTTCTACTTTGTCGGTGAACTGCTGACGCGCTGGCGCCGACCGGCGGGGAAGCTGAACATGTGTCTGCACCTCAACGGCTGGGTTCTGGTCCACTGCTGGAGCGTGCTCCTGGCCTTCGCCTTCGTGAATCTGTCGAAGCTGTACGCGGGCCGGCTGCGGCCCGACTACCTCGCGCGCCTAGCGCAGCTGAGCATCACCGAGGCGAGCTGGGCCACCATGTCCACGGCGGCGCAGTGCGGCACGGCGCGGGAGGGGCGGCTGTCGTTCCCGTCCGGGCACAGCGGGACGTCCTTCGCCGCGTTCGTGCCGCCGACCATGTACCTCATGGGCCTGTTCCGCACGCTGGCCGGGGGCCGGCAGTGGCTCGCCATGGTGGCGCTTCTCCTGCTTATCCTGCCCATCGCCGTGGCCATCTCTCGCACCAACGACTACCGCCACAACTTCGACGACATCCTCGCCGGCGCCGTCTGCGGGGCGGCGTGTGGCGTGTTCGCGGTGCTGTACAGCTTCCGCCCCTCGACCTGCGGGGACTGGACACTGCGGGAGCACCCTGCCGACACGCTGGAGCGGCGGGCGGAGCTGCGCCAACTCCTGGGCGACGGTGAGGTCCGCGTGGCCGTGTTGGAGGCGCAGCCGGGCCCTGGCGGGGCTGCAGGGTTTGCGGACGGTGGCAAGGACCACCCAGCCGCCCCTGTGCCGGGGGTCGAGGCTGTCGTGGCGGAGACCATGTCCACGTCGCTGGGCGAGGACGGAGACGTTCGCAGGACCGGCGCTCCCTCACCGCGCATGCACGACAACGGCCGGCACGCGTCGCCGGGTGCATCGTCGCTCGGCACTGTGCAGACAGCGGGTGTGGCGCCCCGGGAAGCCGGCGGCGGTTCGGTGGGGCAGCGACGCAAGCAGCACGGCAGCCCACGCGAGGGGCGCACCGCTAACGACGATCGATCGCTGGTGCTGCCCGTCTCGCCCGACAACTACGAGCTCCAGTACAAGTCGGAGCAGGTCCGACTGAGTAGCTCGTAGTGAGAAAATGAGAACCCGCTGCTCTCTCCCTCCACCCTCCTCGCACGTGAGCAGGAAAGTGCAAAATGGCATCGTGACCGCGTCGGCGCTGCTTGTGCCGCCTTTCTTTTTTGTGTGTTCTCGTTGCTCGTTTTCCCCTCCACGTTGCAGCGACACTCATTTTCCGCTCCTTCCTGTGTTCTCTTCCGTGGAGGTGTACGCTCCACACGTGTGTATGTGTGTGTGTGTATGTGTATGCGTGTGTTTGTGTGTGCATATGTGGGTGGCAGGCGGCGCTTCGCCTTGAGGCTTGAGCAGTGGGCTGCTTTTCCTCCTTTCCTTCTCCCTTCTCTGGCTCGGTTGGCGCGGTGCCCACTGAACGCGCCTGCTGCCCAGCCTCTCTGTTTCAACGCCAGTTGTTGTCGAGGCGGCCCCCAACCCCCATCCCCCCACCCCGCACCCCTCCCTTCTTCGCTTTTCGCTGTTCTCCCCCTTCGTCACTTGCTTCGCTTGCTTCTCTGGTCACCCCCCTCCCTTTTTCCCTACGCGATCACCTCGTCCTCTGTCTCGCGTTGCCTGTGTGCGAGGCCGTCTGCATCTCTACGTGTGTTTGTGTGTGCGGTTGCTTGTGTGTCTGTTCGTGTGTAGCTTGTATTGAAACCAATCCTGGGCGACACATTTTCGCCTTTGAGGAAAACACAAGGAAGAGGAGCGTGGACTTAATGTCACTCTTGATGTCAGCTCGCTGGTGCGTCTGGGTGAGGTCTCACAACCCCACCGTGTGGGGAGTGGGAGGAAGCGAGTTGACCCCTGTCACCTCGCATGCACGATGCGCGACTTCCCGAACTCGATGCAGTGCTCCATGCTCGTTCGATTGGAGCCGTCGTGAAACTCTCCCCCAGTGTCAACACTCATGTTGAGCACCCTTTTCTCAATCCCACTGCCACCTCGACGCGGTCACTCTTATTCTTTTATGTGTCTACCGCTGTCTTCGGCTCATAGGTGGGCACAGCAGCCCTCAGCCGCACATAGCGCGCTCCATCCTCTAGCTTTCTTCTCCCCCGCCTCCACACACCCATAGCACCTCCACAACGACACGGCGCTTGCCATCGCAGAACGCCGACTCGCCCACATACGTGACTCGCCCAGCGAACTCTGTGCACTCGCAGGTGCTGCATCAGCGCAGCTGAGGTTTTCCTTTCCAGTCCGTCTAGGTTCGTTCCACCCTCCCTCCCTCCCTCCCCTTTCTGCGATGCAGCGGGCAGGGCCGGTGCTTGCATGCCGTGCGGCGTGTGCTTCGCTTGGATCGGCCTCGCCCTCCTCCGTGGCGCTGCGGGTGGCGACGCGCGGGTTCGTTCAGGGTGCCCCACCGATCCCGAAGAAGGACATCGATAAGCAACGGAAGCGCTACCTGCTCAGCTCGCACGAGGATGAGATGAAGGAGAAGTACGAGCAGCGGCAGCAGAACCTGCACGAGTACTTCTCAACGCACGAGCCCAACTGCCCCGAGCCGCTCGCCGAGAACGCGTTTGTGAAGGGCAAGTTCGGCATGCGGCGGCGGTGGTTCATTGACCGCCGCGATCAGATCAACCCGACGACGCTGGGGGACGCACTGGGCGACAGCACCAACGCCATGCGCAAGTAGGTATCGATGCGACCCGCTGGCCGATGTCCCCTCCCTCCCTTCCTCCCCGGACCTCACACTCGCTCACACACGAACCTCTCCTGCTTTTCGTTTTTTTTCCGGCCCAGTGGGCATGTGTGCGCGTGCGTGATGCACGTGTCTGTGTGAATGTGCGCGTGTATACGTGGCAGGGCTACGGGACGTGTTCTGCTCTGAAGCGCAAACCAAACTAGGAAAAACGCGTACATACTGAAGAACAGAAAGACAAGAAACTCTTCCACGGCTCGTAAGACACTCCGCGTGTACGCCGTACCCCCCTTTCTCCCCCTGCTCTCTTCCACTTCGTCGCTTCACACACACGGCACACACACACACACACACACACGGCACACACAAGAGCAGCTGGCAAAAAGCAACAGCACTGTGCACCGGGGCAACCGAGAAGTGGTCCACACGCGTGCACCTGCACCCCCATCCCCTCCCCAATCCCCCCAACCCCCTCCAAGCTGAGGTGCAACGCTCTGTGGACGTGGTGCGGTCCCCTTCAGCGCGCCTGCACACGCGTGACAGCACATACGCGCGCAGGTCTGCTCGTGCTACACGGAGAGCAGAGCCGCTTCGCGCTGGCTCGCCAGCGCTGGGGCAGGTCGGCAACTGCACCGCCTCCGCGTGTGCATCTTTTCGCAGTTTACCAGCCGCCGATGCGGCCTTCGCACCCACTCACTTCCTCTCTCTCTCTCGCGTCTACCTTTGAGCGGGTGTCTCTGACTTGCGTGTTGTAGCAGGTGCTGAGAACATCACGTTTAGTCTGTGTCGGCCTTCTCCTCGGCCCCCACCACCTCACCCCCCCCCCCCGAAGACTCCCTCACAGCCACAAGGCAGCAGCGTACTCACAAGCCAGTGGAGCTCCAGCTGCTCGCTTGAGAGTGCATATCCCGTCTCTCCCGTGCTCCGCCTCCCGCTGCTTGTTGTAGCCGCCCGCTTAGCTAGTTTAGTTTTCCATAGCGCACTAGAAGCACACTGCAAAAAAAAAAAGGAAGGAAAGGAGACGAGCAACCTCTTGCCTTCATAGTAGTAGCATCACGCGCAGTGCTCTGCCGTCCTTGTCGTACCTGCGCTCACGCTCTTTGCCTACATCGTTGTAGTGGCGCTGGGATAGAGAGAGAGAGAAACTCATCGCTCCCGACACGATCACGGCTCGTCTCACTCCTCTGCGGCGCATCGAGCGCGGGGGAAGAGGGGTTTGTGTGACAGGGTGTCATTAGCAGCCACGTGATTACACTCGTGTGTTGGTGGTCGAGGCACGATGCTGCGCCGCGGCTGTGTGCTGCGCAGCGGTCATGGCGACCTGTTCCCCACGAGCAAGGCCGCCGCGCATCTCGACGTGGCGTGGGTGATGCGGCGCGAGGTGCCGCACGCGCCAGGCAAGGGACACTGCTACGCAGACTTTACCACCCCGGCGCACCACAGCCGGTACCAGGCACTCAGTCCAGAGGTGCACGAGCGCAAGGTCATCTCCACCGTCGGTGCCTCCGCGCATGAGCTGCACCACTGCACAACGGAGCGGCCCTCCGACGCCGCGATCGCCGCGACGATCGCAGGCGTGGCCAGCGCGCTTGACACGCATCATCGCCACAAGACCAACGATACCCCCATGGCCCGCGCGAACATCGCGGCGAAGCGGGCGGCGGAGGAGCGAGCCAAGACGCGCGACTTCATGGCGCACAAGCGCACACCGCTGATGCACCGGCCGCCACCGACGTTCCCAAAGGAGGGTCAGTCGTACACCTTCATGGAGGACCGTGTGAATCAGCTGCGCAAGATCGAGAACAGCAACCAGAACGGGTACGTGCGGGACTACATGCCGTGGGAGACGAAGCCGCCTCCACCCCCACCGCCGCAGAAGAAGTAGCGGTGGCCACTGCTGCGTACCCTCGCCCTCTTCCTTTCTGTGTTTTGTGCGTGTCCGACCCTCTTTGGTGGCTGGTGCGGACAGCAGCACGTCCTCCCCGTCATCCTGCCCGATCTCCAGCGGAGATTCGTCCGTTCCAACAAAGAAGGCAGAAACAGGACAAGTGGAACAGCGCCTCAAGGGGCTCATAGGTGTGCGTATACGACGACAGCTCTGCTTGGCAGGCGGCGTCCCCGCCTCGCAAGCGCTCGGCACATTGCAAAGACCATGTTCCCGCGGCTGTCTCCCGGGTGGCAGCGCGCCGGTGGGGAACACAACCCTTTTGCCTTCTCACCTTTGAAGACCGGCGTACCCCTCTGGCGTCGCTCGAAGAACGCTGGACGCGGTGTTCCCTCTCCCCCCGCTGTGGTGCCCCTCCTTTCTCTTTTCTCCGCACCCGCTCTCGCGCGTGCTTGGAGCCGCACACCGCCTGCGTATGTACCTTGCACTCGACGACTTCTCGCTTTCCATTCTCGTTGCTTCCCCTGCTTATCAAAGCATCACGTGGCCACTCTCGTACACCTTTTTGCAGTGTGCATCCGTCACATCTACCCGCGAGCACACGCATACACACACACACACACACCACGTCGACATTCTCACACAACCCACGACCACCACCACAACAGCGGTCATCTTTCGAAAACCAAACGAAAGCAAAACAGAGTCACGCGTAACAACGAACTCTACGGGAAGCTCAACGAGTTGGGGAATAAGACAAGTAAAAGCACCCGTTCTCGTCCACGGCGAAGCTATTTTGGAGTCCCACGTACACACAAACACACAGGCACACACACGTACATCTCTTTCTTGCGTGGTTTCGTTTGTCTCGGCGTTCTTGTAACTCGAATGCGACGGCGCCTTCTTTGACTTATGCTGTGTCCACTCCTCGCGCGCGCGCTCTCTCTCGCTGCCTGCCTGCCTGGCTGCATCCCTCGCCTTTCCCCTCGTCGTGTAAGTTAACGTGTGACGCCGTGTTGCCGGTGCAGGAGGTGCTCTTCGACATCACCTCTTTTTGTGTGGTCTTCTTGTTTTTTTTTTTTTTAGTTTCCTTGCCAGTCGACTGCATAGACACGACCGAGCAGCTGCCTCGTTGCTTCTTCTTCCGGCATCTTCCCGTTTGGTTGTGCTCCTGTCCGTGATTGCCTACTCTGCCTCCTCGTCACGCGAGATAAACTGTGGAGCGGCGGGCAGGCCCTCCCCCCTCCCCCCGCGTCTGGCACCCACACGCGTGCCTGCTCCCTCCACACTTCTCCCCCCAAATAAGGCACACAATCACGCACGCTCGTTCACTCACCGTTCTCCTCCCCCCTCCCCCCACCCCCACCACACACACACAGACGCACAGACGAAAGAAAAAGGACTTGTGTTACGTGCGTGTTGCACTGCGGACGGAGACGTCGTTACCCTGCGTGCTCTCACTCGCCCCCCATCTCCTGCGCACCGCGGCTCTTTTCCCGCCAAGAGTTGCGCTTCCAACCGCCTCACCCCACTCCCCCTTTTGTTCCCTCTTCATTCACTTCTCGCGTTGCTGCGCAAGAAAGCGTTTGCTTTCTCCAATTTCGTAACTGTTCATTGCTGCGCGTGTCCCCTTTCTTCTCTGATTTTTTTCTTCATTCTTCGTTTCTCCATCTCGCCTCTTTCGCTCCACACTGGCATCTTGCAACTCCCTCGCTTCCACTCTTCGCGTCGCTCTCCGCTCACTCCCCAGCCCCGCGTACGCTTCATCGCTCGACATTGCTCTGTCTGTGCGGTTGCGCGTGCATCGTGGTCTCCCCCCTCCCCTCCCGTCGTTTGCACGTCGGATTGTACCTGGGTGGGTGGGGTGTACTTGTGTTTGAAAGTGGGCGCACGTTTGTGTACGTTGTGTCGCGGTCGCCCGCTCGCTGTTAGGCATTCGTTTTTTTTTTTTGGTACTACCTTTCCGGCTCCTCTTGCCTTCGAGACTCCGCTCCCTTTGCGCTCTGCCCCCCTCCCCCTCTTTCCGATCTTTGTCTTGTGCTGCCGCTTTCCACTTTCTCTCTCACCATTTTGTTTTCCACTCCCCCACCCCCCACCCCCCACCCCCGTCCCGTTCTTGTGCCGTGCTGCGTGTTTGTCAGCCGCACGGTGCCGACGCCCGCAGTGTGCCCCCCTCCCCCCCGTTACATCCCGTCTTGTGTTCTTTCCTCCTCCGCCTTCTCCATTGATTTGCTCGACCGTCCCCCCTCCCCCTCCCCATTGCCTACGACTTTACTCCCTTCCACGCGCCTTTCTCCCCTGTCGTGCATCGTCTTTGCGTGCCGTGCTCCTCCCCTTGGTCCGCCCTGTTCTTTCTGCCTCCCTCTGCGCGTGCTTCGGTCTGCCTGTCTGTCTGTCTGTCTGTCTGTCTGTCTCTCTCTGTGTGTGTGTGTGTGTGTGTGTGTGTGTGTGTGTATGTGTGTGTGCGGGCGTTTGGTGCGGAACCTTCTCGACGTGCACCCGCGCCGTCTAACACCACTGCCGCTCCCCTCCTCGTTCGTTGCTCCGTCACTTACGCTGTTTTCTCTTCCCCACGCGACCAGCGGCGGCCGTCGCAGCCGCAGCATGATGACCGTCCTTCGCCATGTCTTCTCCATGGCGATGATCAGCCTCATCGTGCTCGTCGTGCAGAACAGCCTTCTCGTTGTCATGACCGGCTTCTCGCGCAGGAATGTCCAGGCCTCTGCCAACTACCACACCTCCACCCTCGTCCTGAATCAGGAGATCGTGAAAATGGTCATGTGTCTAATCCTCTACGGCCTGGATGACGTCTGGAAGCAGTACCGCCACCTCGCGAGCACCAACGCGAACGCAGCCATCACTGTGTGTGCTACCGCCACGACCACCTCGACGAGCGGCAGCGGCGCCACCCGCAGGGCCGACTGCGAGATCGACGTGCCACTCATCAGGGAAGACAGCACCCACGACGTCGATCGCAGCTGCTCGCCCGCGGAGAGCGTGGAGACGCAGCCGTTCCTCGAAGAGGACCAAACGGAGCACGGCCCACTCGGCGCCGGCGCCGCGGCGACGGGTGCGTCCGCCACCAGGGATCACGCCAACCACGCGTCCGGTCCGCCCAGCCCATCGAAGGCGGCCGCGGCCAATGTCACCGTGCCCGGAGCTGCGACGCAGCTGCGCCGGGCACCACGCCTGATCAGTGCCACCGCGTCGTTCGCCTCACCCGAGTGCCCCCTCTCGAACGCGAGCAGCAGCAGCAGCCTTGGCAGTGACGTGTTGACCACCTCGCGCCGGCACCGCGCCCCTTTCGCCGTGAAGAGGGCGCAGGCGTGCTGCGTGCTCTACTGCTCCATGCTGTCCTCCTCCGTATACAAGCGGGACACCATGAAGCTGTTCGTGCCCGCGTTTCTCTTCAACATTCAGAACTACCTCGTCTTCGTCGGCCTCTCCAACCTCGACGCCGTCTCCTTCCAGGTGTGGTCGCAAACGAAGCTGCTGTCGACGGCGATCTTTTCGGTGCTGCTGCTGAACCGCAAGCTGTCGCCCATGCAGTGGCTCTCGCTCGTGGCGCTGACGGCCGGCGTGCTGGGCGCACAGCTTGGCGCTCCCGCCGTGAGCCCGCGCGGTCGCCCCACCCCTGCCCCTGCCGTGGTGCTCAAGGGTGGCTTGGCTGGCGGCAACGTGCAGTGGCCAGACTTCAACGGCGCCGAGGAGCTGCGCGTCGACCTCGAAAACGAGTCGCAGGCGAACGCGCTGATCGGCATCGCCGCCTGCGTTCTCTCCGGCCTCTCCTCCAGCTACGCCGCCGTGTATTTCGAGAAAGTCGTCAAGACGACCAGCCCGACGCTGTCCATTCGCAACATCCAGCTTTCCCTCTTTGGCATCCCACTCGCGATCGCGTCGATGCTGTTGCTTGACGTGTTTCCGTCGTGGTACGCGAGCTCGCAGTGCAATCAGAGGGTGCACTGGAACATCTTTGCCGCTCCGGATGTGCCGCCGCGGCTCGGGGCTGCGGCGACCACCGGCGACTGCCCGGTGCGCCCGTTTTACTTTTGGCAGCGCTACGATCATCTGCTGACGTGGAGCCTAGTCGGCATTCACGCGTTTGGCGGCTTGCTGGTCGCCATTGTGGTGAAGTACGCCGATAACATTCTGAAGGGCTTTGCCACTGGCGTCGCGGTGATTGTGAGCGGCATGATGAGCTCCGTCATCTGGGGCTACACGCCGACCACGGCGTTTGTGCTGGGCGCCTTCCTCGTGATTGGGTCTGGCATCGCGTTCCACAAGTTCGAGCAAAAGAGGTGATGCCGCGCAGACTCGGGAAGCTCACGCGTTTTATGTGCACTTTTTTTTTGCGCACGTGCCTGAACGGCGATGTGTGTGTGTGTGTGTGTGCGTGGTGTGTTCATGTGCGTAGGCGCGGCGCGGCGGGAGACTGACGGCAGCGGCCCCACCGCGGATCAAGGAAAGCACGGCACGGAAGGGAACTGGAAACCCGCGAAGGAGTGAGGGGGGGGGAGGGCGCGTGGCCAGGCAGAACCCGTGTCTGCTGTCGCTGATCCCCTCTTCCCCCCTCCTACTACCGTTGTTATGGCCGTCTTTAGTTTCCCACTTTTGTTTTCCCTTTCGGAGAGAGAGAGCTGTTCAGCCGTGCACCGACGTATATAGCTGTGCGCTTGTCGCTGTTCTTTCTCTTTTTCTTCTGCTTCTCTCTTTCTGTGCGTCCTCGAACTCTCGTGGCCATGGTTCGGTGTGTGGTGTGCGTGTGCGTGTCTGGCTTGGATGCAGAATTCACTTCCTGTGGGCAAGTTGCGGAAGCGTGCCGAGGCTCATGTAGTGCGCTGGCCGGTCCCCTCCCCGTTCTTGTTACCCCTCCCCCCTTGCCCCCTTTTTTGTGTTGATTCCATTGCCTTTGCGTCTCCGGCCTCTGATCCGCTCGATCCCTCTGGTCTGCCCTGATGGCGCTGTGACGCGCCCGCATCCCGCCCCCTTTTTTGTGCTGTGTGCCTTCTGTGGGCCAGTTTCTTTTGTTTCTTTCCTTTGCCTGTTTTCCGGTTGCTGCTACCCTGCACATTACCTGAAGTGCAGCGATGGAGGTGTGCGTCGGTGAGCGTGACGGCGGCCGCCGCCGTAGCACGTGCGAGTCTGCGTCTCTTCGTCTTTGTGGAACTGACGACGGGTGCCGGCAACTCGCGTTTGTCGTCATGTTTGAGCTGTCTTGGACCCGCTGAATTAGTTCGGAGGTTTCTGCGGCATTTGAGCCTGGGCATGTGCGTCTGTGTCACTGCCTTGTGAGAGAACCCATCTGCGTGCGCTGCTCTCCTGGTGGCTGTTACAGCAAGGCTCTTCCCTTCATCTGCCCCCCTCCTCCTTCCCCCTCGAAAGAAAGCGAAGCCGCGTTGAGCGCGTCCTACCTTGCTGCATTCCCTACCTCGCCTCGCCTCCTGCACTTGTTGCTTTCTTTTCAGGTTCCTTCCGCTCTCCGCCGTCTCCCTCTTTCAGTGCTGTTATTGTTTATTGTTGTTGTTGGTTGTGTTGGTTTACGTGTACGAGGCTGCCGACCTCGCTGGGTGCGACGTGTATTTGTTTGTCTTGTTTGCCTCTTTTCCCCCCGCTGTTTTTCTTTTTTGTGTGTTTTGTATGTTTTGCTCTGTTCTGGTGCCGATGCCACTCGGTGGTTTTTCATTTCCCCATTTTTTATTTTGTTAACCTGTTCGCGTCGAGCTCACGCGATTGACGGCCGCAGGGTGTGTGTGTGTGTGTGTGTGTGTGGGTCCGGGGTGAGCGCTCTCGGTTGCCAAGCGGAGGGGAGCCGGAACTGTTTGCAAAGTAGAACAGCACACAACACACAGCGGCTGGTGGATCAATGGGAATTGAGGCGCCACGGATCGTAGGTGGTAGCGGGCGGAGGGGGGGGGCCCTGGTTTGCTGGCCCACGTAAAGGCGTGCGGAAGGCGCGCCGGTTTCACGCGCATGTGGCACTCTGCCGGTAGCTGGCCATCGTTGCGACGTTGGCGTCTGCATCCGGTTCCCTTTCTTCTTTTTTTCTCTTTCTGTCCTCCACAGTGCGCACCACGCTGCCTGCGCTCGCGCCCCTCCATTAGCGTGTGCGCTTGACAACGTCCCCCTCCCCCACCTCTCTCTCTCCCGTTTTTCCGGTGCTGGCTGGCCAGGTACAACAGGTGCCCACTCTCTTACGCCCTTGTCCACTCGCCGAGCTGCCTGGCTGCCCGCGGGGGTTCGCCGATGCCTTCTTTCTGCTTCTTCTTTCTCGCACAACCAACTGCGTGTCCTGCATGGAGAGGAGGGGAGTGCGGCTCTTTGCCTGTTCACGTGGGTTTGTGTGTATGTCTTTTTTTTTTTCGAATTAGCTGCTTCCTGGCCGTGCACGTCGCCGCGCAAAAACAACAACAACAACAAAAAAGAAAAAAATCGCGCCGCACACGTTTTCCTTTCCTCTTCTCTGTTCTCATGGTCAGCAGGGGTCCTGCTTTCTCCTCCGCCTCTTGCCGAGTCTTGCAACTCTCGTATATGTGAGCGTGTGTATCTGTTTCCGTCTCTCCCCCCTTTCCGTGAGTCTCGCTGCCGTGGATGTGTGCGTCTGCCCTCACATGCTACCTCACTCGCTGTGCCTGCAGCTGCGGCGCCTTTCTCACTTACATGCAAATCTCGTTTTTCTTTTCTTTTCGCTTGCTGTCGTCTCCGCTCTCGCAATGCCTGTCCCCCCCCCCCTTGTACACATTTCACGGTGCCGCACCTGGTGGTGACGCACGGCGCTTCACACGTATGTGTGTGCGGACGCATGCGCTTATGTGCGTGTGGAAGTGTGTGGCGTGGTTGGCTTGTGCTCCCTCGTTTTTCTTTTTGCACCAGAGCCTCCTTTTCTTTTTCTCGATTTCGCGATGCGGCGTGCATCGCATTCATCTGCGCTTGTTGTTGTTTTCTTGTCTCGAGCGACGCCCTCGCTTCCTTTGCCGTAGCTGTGTGACGCCGTCGTCCCCGTCCTGCCCTCCCCCTGGCCCTCATTCTCGGCCCGTCTGCGACGATTTCTCATTACCCCGCTTCCGGCAGCTTTCCTCACCACACTCGTCTGGGGAACACCACGTGTTAGTCTCCGGTTCGTCCTCACCGCCCCCCCTCCCGCCCTGTCCCTACCCCTTCCTGGCTTCCGCTGTTCGTCTTCTTCTGCGACTTTGCTGCGTTGGGGCATCAATGTATGTCCGTCCGTGTGTGTGTGTGTGTGTGTGTGTGCGTGTGTTTGTGTGTGTACGTGTGCGTGGTTGCCTTATCGTCCTCTATGGGTGCGTGGTTTTTGGTGTGATTGTGCTGCATTTGGCGTCTTCTCCTGGTGCAAGTTGCACAGAGGTTGCAATGCCGCCGCAACCATCCGTTTCTCTTCTTCTTTTCGTGTGCACCCGCGTGGTCGCCGTGGACGACTTGCATCTCTGCGGAACAGCACAGTGTTCGTGTGCCTGTGTGGGTCTTCTCCTCCTGTTCGTGTGTTCGCCATGCAGTGACGAGCGCGCGTGCTGTTTGCGCGTGTGCAGGCGGGTGCGGTGCGACGTGTCTGCCCAAGCTTCAGCACCGTTGGAAGAAACAGAAACGTACAAAGAGAAAGAGTAAGAAAGAAGAACACAGCAAGGGGAGAAAGCCCAGCTTATGTGTGTGTGCGTGTGTGATTTAGTTCAAGTTTCATCGTCGATCCAATCACCTACACACATACACGCCCATTCAGCTACAAGCACAGACGCATACAGCTCCGCGCATGTCTCCTGTGTGTGTTTCTGTGTTCCCCCCTTTGCTGCTTGGACATTTAGTGGTGTCTTGTCGCGTGACGTTGTGGCGGCGCGTGGTGCCCCATTTTTCTTCTCTTTTCTTCTCTCCTGCGTGAGCTCGTCTGTCGGTGCGCCTCGTGCACTTGCGCGCATGCGCCCCTCCCCCCCTCCCTTCCCCCGCCCCCTGGGCACCGGTGTGGATGGCGAGGATGTTCGTTGGACAAGCCCTTTCCGCCCCCACCCTGCCCCGCACACCCCGCCCCCTATCCTCTCCCCTCTTCGTGCACATGCCCAGGCAACTGTGGCATTCGTTGCTGCCTCGTCGCAGCAGAAGAACTCCACCGTCAACCTTGCAAACACAGCCACACAAGACACGAAGAAAAGGCGCGATGTCGGAAACCGCGCACGCAAGGCCGCGTTGAGGAGGACCCCCCTCCCGTGCTGGAGGAAAGCAAGGGCAGAGGAAAAGTAGGCACACCTGTCGGCATCCCTGCTCGCTGGGGCATCACGTCGTACTCCCCACACGTGCCGCCCGTGAGGGTGAACCTTCTCTGCGCCGAGCTGCTTGGACGGACGCAGCTCGGCGCGGGGAGGGGGGGGGTGCATACCTCATGCAGCACGAACAAAAAAACAGTGGAATGGCGCAGACGGCCGGGGCTGATCGATGGGAACAAAGCGAGTCTTGACGGTCTATTCTTGCGGACGCCGTCCTCACTGCTCCGGGATTGTGCGCAACTGAGTTGAATGCCGCCCCTCCCCGCGCCCCTATGCCTTTCACATCACTCGTCTTCCCCTGCCCTCTCCGCCCACCGTTTGTGTTTTCACTCCTACAGCTCCGAAGAGGAGGACGGTGTACCTACAGCGACAGCGCACGCACCGTGCTCGAACGGGCAACGCCCCCCCCCCCCCCTGCGTCTCCGTCCTCCGCCATCCTCCGCCCTCAATCCCCGCCCCACGTGCTTCTGTGCATGGACCTGCCCTCGTAGAGGAGCGCCTTCACCTGCCGCCGTCGGTTTTGTGTATTCACTTGTTTTCTGTTTTGTCAAGGCCGCTCGTGAATTGTCCAAGGCGGAAACACCCACCCACACACACACACAGACGCGACACAGCGAACGCGCCACGGGGTGCGGCGCCAACCTCCTTCCCCACAAAAAGAAAAAAAAAGGAGCGAATTGTCTTGTGCTCGCCTGTGCGCCACGTCGCCGCGCTGTTCGCTCGGTTCTGCACCAGCTTTGTTCCTTCGCTGAATGGGGCTCTTCCGTGTACGCTTCCCCTCCTCCTCCTGTCTCTCCTCTGTTCTTCGTTTTGAGTGAGTGTGTGTTTTCTCTTTTGGTCCCTAGACTCCACACCTTTTTCTCACCCTTCTCTCTAGATCAACACCGCCGCTGCCGCGCACACACGCGCGTCCCCACTTGCACTGCCCTTTTCGTCATCTCACGTGGGTGCGTTCCTTGCCAGCGCGTCCACCGCAGCGCTGTGCGACACCATCGCAGTGCATCACCGTCACGTGCTGCTGCTGCTGCTGCTGCTGCTGCTGCTGCTGCCGCTGCGACGGGCTCGCCTCTTCTTTTTTTCTTTTGTTCACAACTGCGCTCCGGCAAAAGGGGGGGGGGGCATTCGCGTTGTTGTTTTCCGCTTGGTTGCTTCGTATATATATTGCGATTCTGCAGTTTCACACTAGCTTCGGAATACTTCTGCGCACATGTCTAGCTTGCTGTACCGTCCCACCCCGGCGGACCGGAGCGCCGCCCTCAGCGGCACGCCACCCGCGTTGAGGTCCACGGTAGACCTGCAAGCCCCCACGTCGTACGGCTCTGCGGCAGCCTCGCCGTTCTCTAGCTCAGTAGACGATATACGCGCGCGACTGCACGATGTTGTGCGTAGCATCGACGAAGTCATGAGCGCTGCCGAGAGCGTCAGCCCAAACAAGAGGGGTGCGAATGCGACTGCTGCTGCTGCGGCGGCAGAGGCTCGTGAGCAAGCCTTGGAGGATCTCGCGCGGACGACCGGGGGCCGCATCTCCAGCCGCGACGCGTCCCTCGCCCTACTCCGCGCTCGACGTGCCTCTGCGCTCTTGCCGTCCACACCGCACCCCCACGAGGCGTCGCCTGCGCGTCCACGAGAGGATGCGGCGCGCCTCGCTTGCACCGCCCCACTCGCGGACTCCGACTTGGCGCAGCGTCGCAGCGCCTCTGGCCAGGCCGCATCAGCGTCGCTCGCGAGCTTGACGGCGGGCACGGAGTCGGGCACGGTGTTCTCAGCCACGCACATGGCGGCACTCGACTTCTGGCGGCACGACGGGCACCGCGGCCTGCACGGCCCGCCCCTTCCACCACCTCCGCCACCGCCGCCGCCCCGCGTCCCGCCCACGCTCACGGACTTCACGCTCCCCGAGTCGCACACAGAGAGCCTTCAAAATGCGCCGATACCGGCTGAACTCAGTGTCGGTGTGGCCCACGTCAACGGCACCGAGGGCACCTCCACAGCCACAGCGGCCTCGATGTTGCGGTGGGCTGCAGCTGACTTGCGTCACGAAACGAGCGCGTCGACCGCGGCCCCTGCACCGGCCTCGCGGCAGCCGGACGCGCCGGCTGGCACCGCGGCAGCCGGCACGAGAACCGACGCGGACACGCTGACCGACCCGTCCGTCTCCTCCACACGGTCGTCGCACACATTCTCCACCACCGCGGCACGCACGATGCGCTCCACCGGCGCCGCGGTCACAGCACCAGCGGCGTGGACCCGCCTGCAGGCTGACGCCGCGCCGCTGCCCGTTCACGGGGCCGCCGTTGGCGCAGCACCGCTGCCCACTCGCGCAGCTGCCACGGCGTCGCACTCGTCGTCGGCGACCAGCGACAGCGTCCACGGTTGCCGTGCGCCGGCTGCGCTCCGAGCACTCGTGGACGACTCGCACTTCACCGCGTCTGCGCCACCACCGGCGCTGGCAATGCCGTCCCCGACGGCGCAGACGCTCTCGGCGCGGCTGGCGGCACTGCGGGCTGCAGACGCGGAGCAGCGCCGGCGTCTGGACGCGGACGTGCACGCCATTCTGCGCGCCACGCACAGTGCCGCTCCTGGTGCCGGTGCTGTTGCTGGTGCTGCTGCGCACGCCACAACCTCACACGGCGACCGCCTGCGGCCCGCAGATGGCGGAGGCCCCTACGCGGGCTTGTACGGCAGGGCCGCCGGCGCCGCAGGCTGGCACGTCCCCGTGGAGGATGCGCCGCACCGTCTACCGCCTTGCAGCACACAGGGCCCGTCTGGCCGCGCGGCGGCGAGCGGGTACACCAGCGTGTTCTCCACCGCCTCGCCCGTCCGCCTCGCCGGTGAACCTACGCCAGCCGCGGAGTCCCACACGAGCAGCATGCTGGTGCACAGCCCGCCGACACAGCCCGCCGCAGCCGCGGTGGCGGCGTCCCGGAGTGCAGAGCGGGCCACGCGCCTGGGCGAGACCTCGACCATCGTGGCGCTGGCGCTGCAGCGCCAGGCCGCCCTGGAAGCGGCGTGGCGTGAGGCTCAGGAGGAGGTGACAGCGCCCACCCGCCGACGTCCGCCCCCGGCAGCGCCGTGGACGGACGCAGTGGACGGCGCCGTGCTGACGTGCAGCGGGGCACTCGACCAGAGGCGAGCTCCCTTTCACGCCAGCGGTGGCGCGCTCGCCGTGCTGTCCGCCACGACGGCACCGCTCGACGCGTTGCAGGCTCGCCTCTCCCCCTCCGCCGCCCTGACGCCCTGGCACGCATCGCAGCGGTCGAGTGAGGGAGAGGCCCTGCCCATGCACGCGGAGCTGGCGGTCCGCGAGCGGCTGGCGGAGCGGCGGACCGGTCAGGCTGCCCAGGGCAGACGCGCCTGGGCGGCGTCGAGTGCGGCGGAGGGGCAGCGCTACGTGCGCCTGAGCGAGGCGCGCGATCGCGAGGTGGCGGCCCACCTGTACACTGAAGTCGCCCGGCAGACCGCTGTGCAGGCGGGCGCGCAGGCCCGCGTCGAGCACCTGCGCGAGGCCCTTCCGGAGCCGCTCGATATCGTCACAAGCGCTGAGCTTGGCGCGATTCGAGTTCACGCCCAGCAGCTAGAGCGGCTCCGTGTGCAGCTGCACCAGCAGGTCGCCCACTCTCCCCTGCGGGCCGCCCCCGCCGCGCCCCTGCGTGCGGCAGCGCCGGCTGCGGGGGGCGCGGTGCGGACCGCTGAACAGGACACCAACAGCACGTCCCCGCCGACGTCGTCACTGTTCGTACCCGTCGTAGCGGTGCGCAGAGCGGCATCGGGGGCTGACACGTGTGACGAGACGACGGTGCCCCCTGCGGCTTCGGCGCGGCAGGCTGCGGCGGGGCCGGCAGCACCCGCAGACCGCCCTCCCACTTCACCTAGCAGCGATGCCGCCGCGGCGCCGGACCTCGTGGTGGCAACCGCCTCAACCCGCCTACGCCGTGCGGATGTCGCGGTTGATGCCCGGTACGACGACACCGCTGCACAGGTGCGGGATGGTGTGGGGCTCACCGCGACAGGAGTGCCCAGCCTGCAGACCCGCGGGGCCGACTCGGTCGTGGAGCGCGAGTCCACGCCGGAGTTTACGCGGCCGCTGGGCTCCGCAACGGGGCTGCGATGGGCGGCACCGAGGCAGCGGCAGCGCCACGCCGCCGCCGCAGCGGCCACGAACGACATCGACGTGAGCTCCGACAGCGCGTCGGAGCGCCTGACCTCGACGCAGCTCCCCCTGCACCTCGGCACACCCCACCGAGACGCGCAGACACCGGCGGAGGTCTTCAGCGACGGTGCGCCGTCGCCGTCTCCTGTGAAGCCGCAAGCGCCGAGCGCCGGCACGGCGGCCGTGACGACTCCGAGAGCCTCGCCGCACCGGCCCGCGCGCGCTGCTCCTACGCATGAGGCGCAGCCCCACCTCGCCGTGAGCTCCTCGCACGACGTCGAGCGCGATCTCATCTCGTCTTCCCCCTCCGCCGGGCGCACGGCCAGGGCGGGCCACGGCGGCGGCGGCTCCCTCACCCCCGAGCGTCTCGCCTCCATCCAGTCGACAAGCCTGCACGTGTCGCCGCAGCGCGGCATGGCCTGGCAGCGGCCAGCTTCGTCGTCGTCGTCATCGGCATCCTCGTCCTACGCCGCGTCCGCCTTCTCGGCTGTAACGTCTGTGCTGCCGTCTCCGCAGCGCCCCTCTCGTCGCGCATCCCACCGCGCGCAGTCTCCAGCGCCGTCCGCTGGCGCCGCACCGCCGTCCCCCCGCGGCCGCTTCGTGACCCCGTCGCACACCACTGGCGCCGAAGGACCACTGCGCGACGAGGACAAGGCTCTCGTCGTGGAGCGGCGTGCAGTGCAGCAGGCGGTGAACACGCGCACGGCGCTGCGCGCGCAGGCGATGCTGACCGAGCTCGGCATCCCTGTGGAGGTGCAGCTCGCGGGGCGGCGGGTTCCAGCCATGGTGCAGCTCTCCAAGGACGGCGGGGAGCTGCTCTTTCACCTCGACCGCGTCGCGCAGCAGCGCACGACATCGTTGCCCTCCACGCCACGCGCCTCGCCCCCAGCATCCTCGCGCGCCTCCGCAGCGAGTACTGCGGCCAGGCGGCCGCACGTTCTTCCGACGATGCAGTACCCATCTCCGATGCCAGCCGCAGCACCGATGCGTTTCCAGCTACCGCAGAACGGCACTGGCGCGGGTCTAATGCGCGTGCCTGTGGGTCCCTCCGTACAGCCACACGCGCAACACGCAGGGCCGCCAGCGCCCCCGCCAGGGGGGATGTGGGTGCGCCGCAAGGTTGTCATGGGCAGCGGTGGTGGAGGTGGGGGTCCGCTGCTGTTGGGACCGCAGGTCGGCCAGGCGCCTCCCGGGTCATCGGCGGCTCCCCCGTCTTCACCTCCGCCGCCTATGTCTCCGTCCTCGGTCAGCCGGCCTGTGCATGTGCGGGAGCTGCATCACTTTCCGTGCGCCTTGGCGCGTGTGTACGTGCCCTGCGGGGTGCTCGGCTACGAGCGCGACCTCGGGATGGGTGGCCCGCACACGTGGGAGGACATCAGCGGCGTGCTGTGCGGCCCCGCGAGCTTCGAGGTGCTGCGGCGCTACGGCTGCCCGCTCTTCGCGGAGGTGCGTGGGCCGACGTGTGCGCCGTACCGCGTGTACCTCATCATCCCGGAGTTTCAGCGCATCGACATCCCGCAGGACGCCGTGCTGCTCGTCCTGGACTTCAAGCAGCGCGTCGACTGGGTTCTCTTTCTGCTCGCCCTGCAGCACAACCTCGTCGGCCGAGACGCCGCCGATCGCCGCGGACGGCCTGTGCTCTCCTACGGCCGTGCACTGTGGATGCTGGCGGCGCAGCGGCTGCACCGGGCCCGGGCCCTGCGCGGTACGAACCCGTTCGACTCCGCTGCTGCACGTCAGCGGACGCATCGACTACCGCACGAGCCGAAGAACGCAGATGGCAGTGGTGGCAATCGACTGAGTCGTGGCGAGGCACGTGCCGCGGCGGCCGCTCCGCTGCCGGCGCCGACGCAACGGCGGGGCACTGCAGCGACGAGCCACCGCGACCCCGCCGCCGTGCATGGCGCACTCGACGCGGCGGCGGCACCTGCGTCGGCGCGGGGCCGAGGCGGCATCCCGCCACACGCCGGACACGGCGCCGTTGCCACCGCCTCCGCCATGGCAGCCACGGCTGCGGCGCCGGTCGCATTCACCGCGCAAGAGACGTCGAGGCCGCGCTTTCAGCTTCTGCGACGTGTGTCGCGCAGCCTCGGCCGCAAGTCGACCAGCCACGCATGAGAGCGGCACGTGAGGGGGACGTACGACGTCATCCATGGAGGTGGAACGCACAACGAAATGAAAAAAAAGGAAGGAAGCCGAGTCTCGCGCAGCGCGCACGTGGGGGACTGCTGTGAGCCCCCTGCACGCACTGCAGCAGAGGTGGGGAGTGGGGGGGGGGGAGGCCAAACACCTCTCGAGGGATGCGACTGCTTGTCCAGCCACGCTGTGGCGTCTATTCAGTCTCGTTGCGCATCCGTGGCAGTACCGCACTCCATGCATCTGCCCGTCTCTTGTGTCCATCTTTGGCCCCCTTTAATCACCGTCGCTGCTCACTCCACCACAACAAACCTCACACTCATCGCCGTCATCAACTCCATTGTCGTTCGCTTGGCGTGTCACCACCACCACCACCACCACCACCGCCGCCGCTGCCGCAGCAACACTCCTCAGACCGGGGCGAGCCACCGCGAGACGCAGGAGACGGTGCAGCGCAGCACGTCTTTGCCTGGACGAGGACACAAAGCCCAAGGACCGGCACGAATTCGTTTCCCACCACCTCCGTTTCCCCGCACTCGAGGCTCTTACACACACAAGCACACACACACACAAGCACTGATCAACTGGCCGCATAATTCCCTTCTCTCTTCCATCTCTCCCTCTCCGTTCTCTTTCTTTTTCTGGCTTCCCTGTCACGAAACGAGTTTGCTGCGCCATTTGCAGGGCGACGTCTGCGGGGGCAAAGCAAGCAGGAGGATCGCATCCCCACTGAACCTTTTGCCTTCACAGGGTTCGCGTAACACTCCCCTCCCCCCCCCCCACACACACACACAAGAGCGCACACGGCTGCACACCAACGTGCTGCTTTGCTCACGGCCCGCTCTTCACACCACGGCTTCCTTTGACGGTGTCGTACGGGTACGGGCAGAGAGGACTTGAGCTGAGACCGCATCCTTCCCCTCGCCACCCCACACCCACACACAGAGGGACGAGAAAGAGAAGAAGGGAACGCGCGTCTGCCGCGTCGCTGGCGCTGCATCACGGGCTTTGATTCTCTTCAGCTTCTCCTCCACTCGACCAGAGAAGAACCGCCCACACCCACCCGCACACAATCACCTTGCCCCCCCCCCTACACACACACACACAATTTACACCTTGCCCATCGAGCATCAGAAGGACATCGCAGCAGCAGGTGGCCGTTGAAACACAAAGAAGAAAAAAAGGAGTAACGAGAAGTCATAGAGAAGACGGCGTGCATTTACGGCAGCACACACCGCTGCACCGGCGTCTTGTTGAGTGTTGGCCACGGCCTGGCGCCAACAAACCCCAACACACACCCATCAACTCTTCTAGACACACACACACACGCACACACACACAGGCACACGCAGGCACACACACACGTACAAACCAGGACGCACTTCCTTTCCTCGTTTCTCCATCTTCTTATTGCGTGTGTGTGTGTGTGCCTGCGCAGGCTCCTGCCTTTGACTTCTTTTTTTCCCTCTTTTTTTTTTTTTACGTCGTGCTGTGGCGGCATCCGCGTCCGCCATGAACGGCAGCCCACGATCGTCCCCCGGCGGCGGCGGCGGCCCCGGTCGACCCCCGAGCGCGCCGATGCCCTTCTCTCTCGGCACCAACAGCGGCGCGTCGAGCGGCAACCCGCCTCGCGGCTCGCCGTTCCCGCCCACTGCAGCCTCGGCGTCACACGCGGGGTCCTCCACTCCCTACGGTGGCGTCACACGGCCGACCGCGACGGATCTGAACGAGGGCGTGCTGGCGCGGCTGGCTGACCTCGCGACGGCGGCGATGACGTCGCCGGACAAGGAAACGCGCGACAGCGCGGCGCAGCAGCTGTTGTTCCTGAGCAGCTACGAGTACTGGGACACCCTGCGTGTCCTCCTTCGCCTCACCTCGAACAACTACCTGCGCTTCATGGTGGTCAAGGGACTGCTCTTCTTGGTGAGCAACGAGCTCGGCCCGCAGGAGCGGACCGAGATGCAGCAGTACGTGCTGGAGTACCTGCACAACCAGCGCTGCGGTGGGGAGGTGCTGCCCTTTTACTTGCGCAACGCCCTCTTCTCCGTCTACGCGTCGGCGCTCTTCAGCAACTGGAAGATCAGCATCATCCGCGCCGAGTCGGCGGAGATGGTGGACTCGACCGAGATGGCGCAGGGCATTCTCACCAAGCTCGAGACCTACCTCACCCCGGAGGAGACGCTTGACTGCGTGCTCGAGATTCTGACCTTCTTCGCTCGGCAAAATGCGCGACTCAGCATCTTGTCAGTGAAGAGCAGCTTCGCGAAGCAGGTGCTGCCCTTCTTCTTCAGCGCGGCGGCCACCATGCTGGCGAGCGTGCCGGAGAAGGCGGCGCTCGTGTGCAGCACGGCGCTGGAGTGCGCGCCGGAGCTGGACGCGCCGCTCGTGCGCCTGCACCACCCGTCGGACACCTCGATCACGGTGCTGCGGTGGCCCGCGTGGGCGCCGGCGCTGTCGCTCGTGATGCACAGCTGCGGCGAAGCGCTGCTGCGCAACCCGGAGGGGCCGCACGCCGGCTTGTACGCTCGTCTACTGCGGCAGTGCTCGACTGTGACGAGTCCACAGGAGGAGTACATCGCCAACCGCGACGAGGTCGCGAACGTGCTGCTCGACGTCTCAGGCCGCCTGCTGCTGCGCGTGCAGGAGAACCCCGAGCGCACGGAGCTGCTGCGCCTGGCGTGTGCGCTGCTCGTGAACACCTTCGAGCGCAACGACGAAGCTACCGTCGCCTACCTCGCCCGGGACGTGGGCGTGATTCGGGTGTGGGCCGACGCCACCCGCTACGTGCTCGGCCGCCCCTTCGACGAGGAGGGGGCGGACCTGCGGCAGGCACTGCTGCACCTCTTCTTCATGATAGCAGAGCGCATGCTGCCGCCCAAGCCGCGCGGCGGCTGCGGCAACAACGACGGCAACTGGCGCAGCCTGGAGGACTCGTTTAACGGCTACTACGGCGCGTGCACGCCGCCCCGCACGCGGGACGACGGCCCGCCGCGGTCAGCAGAGCGCATCCCTCGCGAGATGCTGCCGCCCTCTCTGGCCCCGACTGCCCCGAGTGCGCCGCGCGGCCCGCTGCCAAGCGAGCACACCCGCGAGGTGGAGCAGCAGGTGATCGAGATCTTCAGCACCTACGTCGACCTGGTCATCAATACCGCCCACGAGCGCGAGGAGTCGCAGGAGCTGCGCACCGGCTCCACCTTCGTGCTGCAGACGGAGCGAATGCTGCAGCCCATCGCCGAGGTGCTCTTTTGTGAGCGCATCGACCTCCTGCCCCAGCTCGTGCGGCGGCTGCAGCAGACCATACAGCAGTACGAGATGTGCGTCCGCGCCCGCGGCGACCAGCAAGCCGCGGCCACCGCCGTCGCCCTCGCGTCGGGCGGGGCCGGCAGCGGGGCAGGCCGGCGCGGCGGCGTCGACGCCAGCGCCAGCGCCTTCGGCTCCAGCGCCCGCTCGCTCCTGCAGGAGCTGTACATGACCCTCGCGGTGGACAACATGAGCGTCGGGGCGTCGCTGAACAACCCGGCCGAGGCGCCCGAGTCGACCCCGCTCTTCTTCACGTACGTGTGCCTCTCCCGTCTCTCCGCCATCGTGTCCATCTTCGCGATTGCGCTGCTGCAGGGCACGGCGAGCCGGGACGATACCGTGCTGGGCGCGATCGCGACCTTCGCGCGGCAGCTGCTCGGGCAAGAGGACCAGGTCACCGAGAACCTCTTGCAGTGCCTCTCGCTGCTGGACGACGCCGGCGAGGACGCCACCGGATTTGGCGCGGCGCCGTCGGCCGGGCCGTCGACGCACGCGGCTGCCGCGCAGGTCCACGTTGGCATTCTGCGCTCGCTCTTTTTCTTCTGCGGCTGCGTGTACGAGACGAACCTTTCCCGGCGCGAGGAGTTCTACGACATCACGGTGAACCTGCTCTGCTACGTCTACCGCTACCACAGCGACCAGGTGGCGCTCGTCGTGGACGCGAACGTGCTGCTCACGCGCATCGTCGACTTCGGCTCGAGCGGCACCTTCTTCCTTGGCGCCGAGAAGCTCATGGCGCTGATCGAAGCCGTGAAGGAGGACCGGCTGCCGCTGCTGCAGGCCCCGTCGGCGCCGCAGTTCGCCGTGCACGGCGCCCGGCAGCCCCTCGCGCTCGAGGTGGCGGAGGCGCGGCACGGCTTCCTGACGGCCTTCACCTTCTACGTCGAGACGCGCTACTACGCCGGCTTCCCAATTGCGGACGTCATCTCGACGCTGACGGGACGCTGCTTTGACGACGCCCGCATGCAGGCGAACCCCCGCGTGACCTTCCAGGACCTGCGCGCCATCACGAAGGGCATCCACCAGCCCGACACCCTGCACGTGGTGCTCGATGCCATTCTGCAGCACAAGGAGGTGTGCTCCGCCGTGGTGCGCTACGAGCCGAGTGCCTCGCCGGACATGGTGGCCTGGCTCTCGGTGCTGTGCAGCCGCAGCAGCCAGTACATCGACGAGGAGAACTTGTCGACGACGCAGTGGGAGCTGACGAGCCTCGTGATGAACGTGCTGTGCCTGTACTTCAGCTACCTCTCCTACCCGTCCTCCCCAATGACGGTGTCCAGCGACGGCATGCCCGTCTTCGCGAACCAAAGCACCGGCGGGTTCGGCGGGTCTGCCGGCAGGGGCGCGAGCGCCGACGCAGGACTCGCCGACAACATCGACTCCTCCTTCCTCATGAACGGCGGCAGCGGCTCAGCGAGTTTCTTCTCCTTCCCCACCGACGCCGTCGACGTCGCCGTCGTGTACGACGTCTCGGACATTCTCCGGACGTTCTGCAGTGCGCCGTGGTGCAACCTCGGCATCGTCCTCTACTACGAGCGCGCCACGGTGGAGCACTTCTTCTGCGGCGCCGTCGAGCTGCTCACGACGACGTCGGTGCAGCTGCTCATGGCCGAGGAGGGCCGCGCGCGGGTATTCGACGCGATGTCGGCCGCGGTGAACTCCTCCGGCAACACCTTCCAGCAGCTGCACCTGCTGTACATGCGGCAAGGGGTGTGGAACCGCCTGGTGCGACAGCTGACGCGGTGCCTGTCGTACATGTACGCCCCGGAGCTGGTGGACATTCTGTACTCCATCCTGCGCAGCGATCAGCAGGCGCGGCAGCGGGTGCCGCAGTACAAGGGGCTGGAGGAGTACACCCTCGCGGCCGTCTTCAACGAGATCTGCACACTCGTCGCGGTCGCCCCGCACCTGACGTACCGGGAGATGGTGGCGTGCTTCGGGCTCCTCCAGATGAGCTTCGACGGGGCCAAGATGCTCTGCGGCGAGTACGCGGATCGCCTGCTCGACCTCTGCTCCGCCTACCACCGCGTGCGGCTTCGTCTCATCATCAACTCGCTGCGCCGGGGCGACGGCGCGCACCTCATGACGGAGTACATGACCTACTTTGGCCAGTCCTCTAACGTGGGCGTGCTGACGGCTTGGTAGTGACCTCGCTCCTCCTTCACTGCAAGTGTGCGCGTCCGAGTGTGTGTGAGTGCGTGGGTGCGTGCGTGCGGTCACCGGGATCGAGAGTGACGGCGAGGAGCTGCCGCGCGAGTGCGGAGGGGGGTGGGGGTGGGGCGCCGTGCAGCATCCAGGCTCGAGCTCTCAGGGAGAAGGTCTCATGCACAGACACACGCACTCACAAACACAGACACACACAGTACCTTGTGCGGGCCACAGCTTTGCATTCTATGCTGCGTGTGTGTGTGTGTGTGTGCGGTGTGTGTGTCGGCGTGTATCTTACGCTATTCGCGACGGAAGCGGTGCACAGACGTCCTTGATAAGCAGGAAAGAAAAGAAAAAAAAGGGTGAGAACAACGCGAGTGAGGCGAGAAGCGTGCACTGACAAGGACGACCGGTGTGGACTGCGGCAGTACACCGCCTTCCCCTTCCCCCCACCCCTCCTCCTTCCATCTCATAAGAAAACCCCCAAAAAAAAAGGTCGCAATGGCACCCGCACTCTGCGAGGTGTTTAAGGGTCCGTTGTGAGTGTGTGCGGCTTACATTGGGTGCGTCAGAGGGTGGCATCGTGCAGCACCGACACGTGACGCGAGCTTTCTACGAGGGCGTGTGCTTGCGTGCGCGCGTCGGGGGAGGGGCAGAAAAACAAAACAAAAGGACAGGGTGAGCTGAGGTGTCGTGAGAGGACGACACCGCGCCGTCTCGGGACCCTCCGATGCCATGACGAGATACCGCAGTTCCGGCTCGTACGAGAGTCGCCACAAACCCCATCCGCACCTTCTTTCTCTCACTCTCTCTCTCGTGGTGCTCCGCTCCTGCCCGTCCTTCCACACGGATCTGCCTTCACCCAACACTCCCCCTTGCAGTTCGGCGCCGCGCGCCGCCTCCTCTCTCACTTACAAGCTGGGGAAGGAACAGGAAGTATTCACACACGCACAGGCACGACGTCACTCGGGTGTGCATTCCACATCTGCGGTCGACGCAGCCAGTATCAGCGACAACGACCGCCACGACGACAGCGAGAAAACAACAACAATGGAACACCGCCGCCCACGCAACGGGCCGATCCGGTTCCGCTGCTTCTTGCGCAACACGATTCTGGATGTGATGCGGTGCCGCGGCTGGATCGAGACGGACAGCGAGCTAGAGTGGGACTACTACTGGGCTGACGTGTCGTGGATTCGCGAGAACTACGACGGCCTGCGCCTCGACGATCACCAGCACCTGAACCACTTCCGCAACCACTACGAGCTGACACGCAAGGACACGATGGTGCGCAACTTCAAGAAGATGGTCAAAGCGCTGGAGAAGGACGGCGATGCGGAGGAGGTGGCTGCCGCGTGGGCCTTCTTCCCGATCACCTTTTCGCTTCCCCAGGACTACGGCCTATTCGAGCAGGAGTTCCGCCGGCACCCCAACGCCATCTGGATCATGAAGCCGCCGGCCAAGGCACAGGGCAAGGGCATCTTCCTCTTCTCGAAGCTCTCGCAGATTGCGGATTGGCGCCGCGAGTTCAAGCAGCGCCACGGCTACCTGACGAGCACGGTCGGCGGCGGGGGTGGGGGCGGCGGGACCGCGTCGAGCGCGGCGGGGGGCGCGGGCGGCGGCTCAGGTGGCAGCGGGCTGTCCGGTGCCGGTGGTGGCGGTGGCGCGGGGGGTGGGGGTGGGGGCGGGGGCGGCGGGGGCGGGGGCGGCTGCAACCCGTACGGCGCGAACGGGGTCGCCAGCCCCTACGGCGTCTCCGAGCCGGTGGAGCCGTACTTGGCGCAGCGCTACATCGCAAATCCACACCTCGTCGGCGGCAAGAAGTACGACCTGCGCATTTACGTGCTCGTGCAGAGCTACCAGCCGCTCACGGTGTGGCTGCACCGCACGGGGTTTGCCCGCTTCTGCCACCACCGCTACTCGCTCGACGACATCGACAACACGTACATCCACGTCACTAACGTCGCGGTGCAGAAGACGTACCCGAAGTACACCTCCGCCTCGGGCTGCAAGTTTGGGATTCGCAACCTGCGCACCATCCTGACGGCCACGCACGGCGCAGCCCGCACGAACCAGCTCTTTGGCGACATCCAGCAGATGATCATGCGCACCCTCTTTGCCGTGCAGAAGGTGATCCAGCAGGACAAGCACTGCAGCGAGCTCTACGGCTACGACGTCATGATCGACGACACGCTGCACCCGTGGCTGATCGAGACGAACGCGTCGCCGTCGCTGACGGCGGAGACGCCAGCGGACTACCACCTCAAGTTCAACGTGCTGAACGACATGTTCGACGTCATCGACATGGAGGGGCGGCGGAGCGGGGAGGAGGAGCGGGTGGGCGGCTTCGACCTCATCTGGTCCAACGGACCAGCGGGGGTGTCCACGAACGACACGCAGAAGATAATGACGTCCTCGTACCTTGGCTGCGCAAATGACTTTGAGATCCCCATGTCTCAGCTCCGCATGCCGCCGCGACTGCAGAACCACAACAGCAGCGAGCGGCCCTTGACGTGACGGGAGAGGAGAGGTGAATCGATGAATGGCCGGTTGGGGTTGTGGTGGTGGTGGCGACTGCTCAGGGACGAGGGCGGCGCGACTGCCGATGAGTGCGCTCGCTGCGCCGTTGTCTTTGCCTTCGTCTGCGTCCCTGACTCGCTGTTCCTGCCCTCCTTTCTCCTGCCCCTACGGACCCGTCAGGCGTGGGTGTGGCACGCGCACCCTTCTCTTCCACTTCGGTTTCTTGCACGCGATGTATCCGCTAGCGGGCACCCTTCCACGGCGCGCCCTTCTTCCCCTTCTTTCTGTTATGGATGCTGCGGAAAGGTGCCGTGCCTGCGCACCGTATTGCGCAGGCCTCGCCTCACCACAAACAACACGGGAATCGAGAACAGAGAGAACGATGGGCTGAGAAGGAGTTCGCCTTGGCAATCCGGCCGGTTTGCGCGGATGTGCCACACATGCCGCGGACACGTGAAGCAAAGGCAAAGACCTCTGTGTGTGTGTGGGGGGGGGGCGCTCGACGAGGCGCGTGTGCTTGCCTTGATGGCTGATGTGCAGGTTGGGCCTTCTCTCGAGCGCTTGTTCACGGGATGCCGACCTGCAGTTGCACCTCTTCTGCACCTTCTCTCATGCTGTTGTGTCCATCCGCCTGCACCTGTCGTCAACACACACACACACACACACACACACACACACACACATGCGCGCCAACTCGTAAAACCGAGCACTTACTCAGAGGAAAAGAAAGGAAAGGTAAATAGAGAAGCGCTTTGGTGTTGTCAGCTGCACTCACACGCATACACCACCGCCGCCGCTGGCTCGTTGTGCCTTTGGATCGCTGCGCATCAACGTGTGTTGACGTGTGTGTTCGTGCCGGCATCATGGCGCGGCGTCGTGCGCCCTCTGCGTGCGGGCTGGTGCAGGTTTTGGGACTTGCGCTCCTTGCGCTGACACTTGCCTCGACCGCGTGCGTGGCACTCGCGGAAGCTACATCGGATGCCACGCCCGCCGCGACGGGCAGGGGTGGGAGCAACAACTGGGCCGTGATTGTGTCGTCCTCGCGGTACCTCTTCAACTACCGGCACACCGCCAACGCTCTCACTATGTACCACCTGCTCCGCCAGCACGGTATCGACGACGACCACATTCTGCTGTTTCTGAGCGACAGCTTCGCGTGCGACCCGCGCAACGTGTACCCGGCTGAGATCTTCGCCCAGCCGCCACACTCGGGCGATGTGAATGGGCACGCAGACATGAACCTGTATGGATGCAGCGCGCAGGTCGACTACGCCGGCAGCGACGTGGACGTGCGCCGCCTCTTGAGTGTGCTGCAGGGCCGCTACGACGAGAACACCCCCCCGACGCGGCGCCTCTTGTCCGACGAGAACTCGAACATCATCATTTACTTGGCCGGCCACGGCGCCAAGTCGTACTTTAAGTTCCAGGACATGGAGTTCTTGAGCTCTTCCGACGTGTCAGAGACGCTCATGATGATGCACCAGCAGCGCCGCTACGGCCGCGTGGTCTTCCTGGCCGACACGTGCCACGCCATTGCCCTGTGCGAGCATGTGGAGGCGCCCAACGTTGTCTGCCTCGCGGCCTCGGACGCTGAGTCGGAGAGCTACTCGGACCAGTACGAGTCGCGGCTCGGCGTGCATCTAGTGTCGTACTGGATGTCCGAGATGTACGCGCTGCTGAACGGGACGAGCTGCAGCGACACACGTCAGCGCCGCTTCGACGGCGACGAGGTTTCTGTGCTGCACCAGTCCTGGTACGACTTCAACTACCACCCGCACCGCACGGAGGTGAGCAAGGATCAGTCGAAGCCGGCGCACCGCGACGCCGTCAACGACCCGCACGCGCTGAAGGACTGGATTGTGGCCGACTTCGTGTGTGGCAGAGAGCCCGCCGCAACCTCGGTGGAGGTGCGCTACGATCTTGAGTGAGTCTGGAGGGGCCAAGGTCGCCGTGATGGCGTGGAGGAGAGGGAGGACGCGGCGCCGTCCTTCCTCTCCTTGTTGACGTTGTGTGATGCACATACACACACACACACACAGATCCGCTCATGTGCTCGCTCAGCGCTGGGGTCGTCCATGTGTGTAAGTGTTCGTGTAGTTTTCTCTGTGCAGCTGCTCGTGTTTCAGCAACAAGACGAGCTCCTCTTCGAGTTTCCTCACCTCAGTAAAGTCTCATGACGGGGCGCTGCTGACTTTACAAGACGAGGGAGAGCGAGACAGAGAACAACGAGACTTCAGCACAGCGAACCCAAGACTTCGAGATGGAAGGGCGCTTGTGTGCTATGTGAAGAGGATGGACGTGCTGCCGCTCTAGCTGTTGCCAACGCCGTCTGCATTCCCGCCCTCCATACGAGAGAGATGGGGGAGGAGCGTCAAGCAGTGTCGTGCACGCGGCTCGGCGTCCGGGCGCGCTGTCCCATGCCACTGCCCGTCTCCACTACTGCGCTTCTTCTTCTTCCTCTTCGCCGTCGCTACTTGTGCCCAACACACACACACACACACACACACACGTGTGCCCCCCCCCCTCAGTCTCTCAGCAACATTCGAGGGATCGCACCATTACCGCCCCTATCGCTCATCTCTCCGCTTTCCTTTCAAAAGAGCTGGGCCCTGTGCGAGTTCGTTGACGCCGTCTGCAGGAGTCTTTTACCACCCTCATCTCTCTTCGCGATTCCTGTCCTCTCCCTTCCCCATGCGCCCCCTCGCGTGTGTCCGGCGGGCCGCGGCGGCCGGAAGCCGCTCTGCGGTGGCGCTTCGCATGGCCCGCGCGCCGCTCTCCACCAGCGCGGCACCGCCCGCCGGCAGCCCCGGCCCGACCGGCGGCGCCACCATCGCGCCGAAGAAGTTGCGGCGCCGCATCACGAGTCGGCTGGACGCGTCCGACCTTCTCAAGAGCGTTCCGAGCGAGCCCGGCGCGCACGCGGAGCTGTCCACCGCGGAGCTGGAACGCAAGGTGGAGGAGATGTCTCGCATGAACCCGAAGCAGCTCGAGGAGGTGATGCGCAAGTTCGAGCAGCAAGAGGACGAGAGCAGCCGCGTGCTCAGCGAGGACTCGCTCTACCAGATGGACGTATCCCTGAAGCCCCGCAGCTCTGGTGCGGTGCGTGTCTTCTGGAAGGACGTGGACGTGGTGGAGCTGGCGGACCGCTACCCGGGCTGGTTCGCCGTGACAGTAGACGGGCGCAAGGTGAAGGCCTTCGAGTCGTCGCAGGTGCTCGCCGTGCCGAGCCTTGCCATGGCGTGCTGCTGCGCGCAGGAGTACGCCGAGCAGACGGGCTACATCAACAAGCTGCTCATGCCAATGTCGGACATCTGCAGTGGAGCCCTGCACATCGCTCCGCAGATGCTCGCTCCGCGCATTGACTACCTCCTCTCCTTCTTCCAGAACGACAACTTGTACTTCCGCGCCGCCCCGATCGCGGCGAAGCAGGACGCGATGATCGCGCCGATCGTGTCGTGGTTCGAGCGGGTGTACGAGATGGATGTGCCCCGCGTCGTGGGGATCGGCGACCCGCACATCACGCCGCACGCAACGGCCCGAATGCGGGACGCGCTGCTCGCCATGAACATGAACCCCTACCAGGTGCTAGCCCTGTGTGTGACGGCGCAGTTCACGAGCAGCCTGCTGCTCCCGCTCGCCCTCTTCCACGGCGTCGTGGACCTGCCGACGGCACTGGCCATCAACCGTGCCGAGGAACACCACAACATCAGCGAGGCGGGCATGGTGGAGGGCTACCACGATATCCGCGAAGCCGACGTCGTGACGAAGATCTGCGCGTGCGCGACGACGTGGAAGCTCATGAGCGACGTGCCGCTGGCCAAGTGCCTGGAGCTGCCCCGTGCCGCGGGGGCCATGGAAGAGGCAGAAGCGGTGTGACGCTCGACGGTGCGAGAAGTTTGAACACACACGCGTGGCATACCCAAGACGCGAAGGGGGGAGGGGTGGAGGTTGAGGTGGCGGGGAGGGGGGGGGTCGGTCTTACAAGCGGTCGCCACCGGGCCCCTTTTTGTCGCTTCTTCCCGCCTTTGTCATTGTTTGTGTGCTGAAGGTGCGTGCCGGTGATGCCAGCAGCAGCGTTGTGTGCATGTGTGCATGTGTGCATGTGTGTGTGGGGGTGGTGGTGGTGGTGGTGCACCTTCTCCGTGTAGGTGCCGTATCTCTCTCCATGTGTCGTCACACTCTCACTTTTTTGTTTTCTCTGTTGCCCCGTCGGCACACTGTCAGCGCTGATGCTGTGGGTGCCTCCTGGTGGTGCATCCTAATACCAAATGCGAAGTTGAATCTCATCGTGGCTGCGTTCAAGAGGGGCGAGAGAGGGGGGGGGGTGGCGGTACCCGTCCTAAACGCCACCGCTGCTGTCGTGAGGGAGGCAAGGTGGACTCGCAGCTGTCCCTTAGAAGGGCAGAGAGCACACATCCGAACAGCACCGCGCGCACCGACTACACGCGGTGCTGTTTGGCATGAACAGCCTGCAACGTGCTTGAACTCCCGTCGAGGGATTCAATACGCGAACAGCGGCAGACGCGCCGCGCTGGTTGCGGTGCGGCTCGTCGTCCACGTTGAGCCGTGTGCCGCCGGACGCGATGCCACTCGACAAGTCTCAACTTTGTACGTCGCCAACGCACGCTGCCGCATGTACGTCGTCTGTTGTGTTTTTCTCGCTCGGTCTTTACCGCCACGACGAGAGAAGGAAAACAAAAAAACAAGAAGCGTCACCGAGGTGCCGCACTCCGTCACACAATACGTACATTTACGAAAAACAAAAAAACTCAAAAACGCTTGCGGACGCGCACACGCTACCCAACAAGCCGCGTTCTGCTTTTTACCCTCTCCCCCCTTTCCCCTCCCCCTCCACCCCCGTGTTACTCCCGGGCGCTCGCCTCGGCTGCTGGGCCTCCCATGCCGCCGCCCAAACCGAGGCTGCCGGCCTGCACGCCGACCCGTCAGGCGACGGCGACGCGAGCGTCCCGCACCTCCACCACCGACGCCTTCTCCCTCGCCAACGCCTCCGCGCCGCCGCCGCAGTCAACGCTTCCCTCGAAGTCGGCAGCAGCACCTTCCGCAGCCCCGCGCAGCTCCCTCTCACGCGAGCTGGCCACCACCGCAACCACCAGCACCGGCACTATGCCCACCACGCTGTCCACACGCACACCCACCGCGGCAGCCCGCACGCGTGGCTCCGCCGTGTCGGGCGGACCACCGCAATACGGCGAAATCGTGGACTCTGACGAGGTGCACGACGAGATCAGGGAGCTCGGGACGCAGGTGAAGACGATGATCGCGCAGCACCTGCCGCGCCACGGCACCTCGCAAGAGCAGGTGATGTGGGGCGTGCGGCAGTTCGGCCCATCCAAGGAGTCGAAGCGGGTTCTGAACAAAGAGAACGACGCCGCCCGGCTGGCGTGCGAGACGGGTGTGTACTGCGTGTGGCGCTGCTGCGAGAAGCCGCGGCTCAGCGGCGCCACCAACGACTTCTGCTGCCGGATCGGCTATCAGCACGTGTGCTTCTGCGGCCACCCCCTTGCCGCGCACACAATGCCCAGCCGCGCCGCCAACTCGTCCGCTGCTGCGTCGGCGGCGCCCAGCGGCGCAGCGGCCCCTGCCACGGACGCGCAGCTGGCGAGCTGGAAGGCGCCGTGCGAAGAGGCGGGCTGCCCGTGTGCGCGGTTCCGCTACGTGCCCAACACCCCGCTGGAGATCGGCGAGGGCTGGCTGACGCGGCGCGCGAACTGGAAGGCGGCGGAGTGGAGCGCCAAGTGCCGCTGCGGACACGGGCACAAGGCGCACGACGCGAAGACGATGCGCTGTCGCACGTGCGGGGGCTGCGGCGGTTTCGCCTCGGGCTTTCTGTGTGTTGTGTGCGACCTGCCGTGGGAAGCACACGACACGGTGTGGGAAAGCGAGGGGGTGCGTGTGCGGAAGAAGCTGCCGGTGTGCGAGGCGTACGCGCCGCTGGCCGGCATCGACTGGGACGTGCGCACGGCGGTGCTGACGGATGCGTCGATGGGGGGCCGCCTCGAGCCGCCGGCATCGCACCTCGCCCTTCAACAGCAGCAGCAGCGGCAGCAGGCGCAGCGCGCGGGGAGCGGGGTGGAGGGTGGGGGACTACGGCGCGACATCCCTCAAGGTCGTGCCTCCGCCTCCGCCGTCAGAGGAAGAAACGCAAGCACGGCGGAGGCAATGCCGGGGCGACTGCCGTCGCTCACCACGGCACCCTCTTCCGGCTTCCCTGCTCCGGGCGTAACGACGAGCCCCGCTGCTGCTGCTGCTGCGGTCACCGGTACTGCTGGGGCCCCCGGCGACCCCGTTCTCGATGTTGAGTACTGCCGGTTCTGTGCGACCGTGTACAAGCGGCCCGAGTCGAAGTTCTGCAGCCAGTGCGGCCAGCCGCGTCCGCAGCGACCCGTCACTCTTCGCTAGCGCGAGGGGGCCCCCACTGCGATGGAGGCGGGAAGGGTGAGCGGAGTGGCAGCTGCGATGTGGGTGCGGCGTGGGCGCGAAACCTCGTCGGCGGGTGTGCGAGTTGGCGCGCTGTTGCCATCGAAGGTGTGGGTGTGCGTGAGGGCTCATCCTGCCGTGGATTGCTGTGCTGATCCTCCTCATTGCTTCCTTTCTCTGCACACTGTACATTGAGTCCCTCTATCCTCGTTTTTCTTTTGTTGTTTGTGTGCGGAACGTTCCATCACCCCTCCCGCTCCCCGGACATGTATGTGCCTGTGCACGTGCGCGCAGGGCGGACGGGCGACGTCGGACGGTGTACTGCTCGTACTGCTTTTCAATTGCGGATGTGTTTTCTTTTCTTGTCCTTTTCCGATGTGTGTGTGTGTGTGTGGACGGCAGTGGGAGGGGGAGGCGAAGGCCTCGCGTGCGTGCTGATGTTTCCAGCTCCCGCACGCACCGCCTCTCACACACCTTCTCTCTCCGTTCTCATTCCCCTTCCCCGCCGCTCTCCGATGTTGGTGTTATCACCTGTTCGTGTTCGGAACGCCATCAGTCCCCCCCCCTACCGTCGCTCGTCTGCCTTCCGCTCAACACCAACGGAGACGGAGAAAAAAAAAAGAACAAGTCAAGACACACACACTGCTCGGACAACGCACACGATAGGATGTCTTTTGCTCTTGTTTCGGGGACGCTGATCTGCATGGGGCTGTCGCCGGTAAGATGGAAACTGAAGGGCACCCTGCACGGGCTCACG
>JASAOO010003380.1:0-50058 GCA_030849075.1 Zelonia costaricensis | reverse complement strand
CCCCCACCCCACCTAGAGCGGTCCGTCTGTCTTGAGAAAAAGCAGCACCATCTCCTCCACAGTGGGGTAGCGGTTGTCCGCAGCGTCGGTGCATGCCTCCGCCTTGGTCGCAGAAGACGCCTCGCCCGCTGGTACGCTGGCTTTACCACGGGGTGCAACGTACCAGCCGGGAAACGCCTCGCCCACCGCCTCACCGCGTGCAATGGCCGCTGCAGCCGCCGCCCCGGCCGCCTCCGCGGCGGCCTGACGGCGCAGCCGGCGCCGCAGCTCGCGCGTCTCGGCAACGCACACGTCTTCGTAAAACTCGCGGGCACACAGGAGGATCTGATTGAGAGTGGTGGAGGTGTTGAGTGTGTTGAAGAACTGCAGCAGCGTCTCGTAGGCGTGAATGTGTGTAATGATCTGCGGCGCCAGCGCCCCAAGCAGAGCCACCGTGACGATCACCTCGTACGACGTCGTGTACGGGCACGCGAAGAGGACGTCCCAGAAGCGCATCGTGTCGGCGATACTGGGCAGGTCGCGCTTGAAGCAGACGAGCATCCAGCGGAAGCAGAAGGACATGTCCTCCGCCATGCAGTGGGCCTTGAGGTGCTTGTACAGCCCGGGGTGGAAGTGACGGGCGAGGACCTGGACCTGGTAGAGCTTGCGCTGCAGCCCTTTCACGGCCGCGTACGGCGCACTCGGCTTCCGCTCCTCGATGATGAAGTTCGTCGACATGTGCTCACTCAGTATCTTGCGGTAGCACAAGAACATCGCCGCCTCGGCCGCCGGACTGGGGTGCATGGCGGGTGGCGGCGACGGCGGCGTGATGAGAATCGCGATGGCGGCGACGTCGCTCATGCCCTGGCTGTAGCCGAGGTCCATGTCCAGCATCACGTGCCCCAGCAGCAGTTCCTGCAGCACGCGCAGCATCGCCGAGTCGTCCTCGCGGAACGCCGGGTGCGTGCGGTCGGTCCGCTCCACGTCCTTGATGATGGAGTGCTTGGCGTAGCGGTACGCGGCAAAGTTCGCCTCCTGCTCGGGCAGGAAGGACTTCCATTGCGTTGTGAGGCGCGCGTACAGGACCTCCTCGCCGCGCAGCACCGCCGCCCGCTCCGCCGAGCTGGAGCCGACCGCGTAGGCGCCAAGCAGGTAGCACCACACTTCATACCGAATCGAGTTGTCCGCCAGCCCGCCACGCTCGTAGACGGCTTGGCGGAAGGCCCGCCACCGCCCTGGATCCACCGCGCGGTCTGCCAGGATCGCGGCCATCGACACGGAGGACGCGGACGTGGCTGGGTCGCTCTCAGGGAAGTGCTCCGACACTGGCGAGGCTCGCGGGGGGCGGGCGGGGCTCTGCGTGAAGTTTGGGTGCCCCGCGAACACCTCCTCCCACTCCTCCGCCGACACCGGAGACGGCACGGCGGAGACGGCGCCTACACCACGCGCATGGACGGCGTCGCGCTTCGCAGGCAGTGGGGGCAGCGAGGGCCGCGGCGGGGCGTAGCACGGGCCCAGCCGGATCGCTGTCATCTCCTCCGTGAGGTCCTCGAAGGACGAGTTGCTCGAGCGGTCGCGGCGAGAGCTGGGCGAGTCGCCAGTCCCGGCCGTCCTGCCCGACTTGCCCCCCTTGCCCTTCGCCTTGTGCGCTGCGGGTTGCTTGTTTCCGCTCTTGCCGTCGTGGTGCCGGCCGCCGCCGCCATCGCCCACCTCCTGCACGGCCTCCGCGCGAGGGTTGGAGGTGTAGTTGGAGTGCAGGTCCCCGACGTTGGTAACCGCGCCGCCGCTGCCGCTGCTCGCGGAGCCGCCGGCAAGAAACCAGGCTCCGGCCGCCAGCCGCTCCCGCAAGCCGTGCCTCTCCGCCTTCGCCGGGTGGTGGCGTGTCGAGCTGTCGCTGCCGGTGACGGAGCTGTTCATGGACGGGCCCCCGCCTGGGCTGGGGTTGGGCAGCGTCGGCGCCGCGTGAGCGCCGGCGGTGCCGGTGTGGCTGCCGTCGCTGGAGAAGAGCACAGAGGAGTTGGTGCGGCCGCCGAGCCGGGCGTATGCGAGCGTGGGCGACTGCCGGCGCAGCGCCGCGACGCATCTCGAGATGCCGCCCTGGTGGAACACAAACGAGAAGGTGAAGCGGCCACGTGAGGAGGCGGCAGCGGAAGGGGGGGAGACATTTCCGTGTGTCGCGACCGGCGACAAGTCGGCAGAGCCGCTGCAGCCGCCGCCGCCGCCGCAGAGCACAAAGACGTCGGCGGCGCTCTTCGCGCGGTAGGCGGCGGCGCCGGACGCAAGTTGCAGGGTCAGCATCTGCACTCTGCGGTCCCGCGAAGTCAGCAGTTCCGTGTCGTTGCTCTTCGCGTCGCCAACGTCGCGCACGGCAAAGCAGACGCAGCCCGGCAGCGACGACGGCGCCACCCCGCCGCCACCACTGGCAGTGCCGTTCCGCGTGGGCGAAAGCGGGTCGCGATGCGATGCGTGGACGACCTTTCCGGTCGGCGCCGCAACTGAGGCCGTCGCCGTCACGTCACTCGTCGCCGCGTCGGCCGCGACCCACAGCAGGACGGTAACCGTCCCGCTCATGGAGTCTGCCGCTCCCAGGGCCGTCGTGTGCGGAGACGACGCTGCAGATGCGTGTCTTGATGGTGCTGATGTGCCGAGCACAGGAAGCGCCTCCGCGTTGCGGTTGTCCGTTGGCGAGGTCAAGCCCGGAAGCTGAATGCCTCCGGCGTGGCCGCTGGCAAAGAAGGAGGCGCTGCCGTCCGTCACGACGCCGAGCCCACGCAGCTCGCCCAGCAACTCCTCCGCTCCGTCCACGTGCGTGATGGCACTCAGCACCGTCGTCAGCGTCGCCGGTGGGCATGCCCGCACCGGGCTCTCCCCGTCCGGGCCGCCACTGCCGTACTCGAAGCTCGGGTTGTGCGACCCGCCGAACGCGGAGGCCTCGGTGGTGAACGCGAGCTGCCGCTGCAGCGGCGCCGAGGTGGCCGTCACGGCGCCAATCGAGGCCCATGTGCGCTCGGGCAGCTCGCACACGTACAGGGTGCCCTGCGACGACACACACCCCACCACGACATCCCCGGGCGACGAGGACGGAGACGGGTGCGATGTCGCGGCCAGCGCCGAGGGCGCCGGCGGAGAGCGAACCACCACCGTGGCGGTTGGAATAATGCGTACGACGCCTTCTGCCGCGTCGCCACGCGCTGGCGCCACTGCGTGTTCGCCGGAGCCGCCGCCAGCCTCAGGTCGCACCACGGAGCCGCACAGAACCCGGGACGGGGGCGATACGGTGGCCGCAGCACTCGCAGCCGGTGCAGTTGGCGCGTTGGTCAGCGAGACGTGGTCGAACACCTCGCACAGGCGTTGCTGTTTGCCCACCATCCCCAGCACGCCTTGCGCTGAAAGCGGCATGTTTCGGCCGCGCCGTTAAGCTTTGGAATGGACTCGGTTGAGTAGCAGACACGCGTCCGAGCTCGCGGGAAAAAAAAAATGAGAATGACTCGGGTTGCGCCGGATGCAGACGTCGCTCACACGAGCGGTGTGCGAGAGGCGGGTGTGCGGACAACAAAACACACCCGGGGGGAGGGGATGGGGGGGGGGCCGCAGAAAGGGATCGATACACGGAGAGAACCGAGGTCGAACACGACCTGGCAGGGTCGCGCAGACGGCACAGCGCAAAACACCAACAACGAGAGAGGGAAAGGGTGGGGGGAGAGACGCACACGGAGAAACACACACGAAGAGGCAAGGGCGAGGGACAGCCGGCGAGGCCGGGTCTGCCGAGCGGGTACGCGCACGCGCAGAGGACGGAGAGCGTCGGGGTAGCGAGATGGCAAGGTGGACGAGGGAAGAGAAAAGAAAAAAAGGCAAGGGATGGAGAGGGGGGTGTATGTGGGCCTCTTTCGTGGTGGCGCCGGTGCGCACGTGCGGGCTGAAAGGTCAGCGATGAGGCGCAAAAAAACTTCCCCACCGTGCACTGTACAAAGGCGCGCACTCGCACTCGCAGGCCGGGGTACCGCGTTTGACTCGTTTCTGCTGCTCTCTTGTTACCCTGCGTCGTGAGCAAGGGGGTGGGGGAAGAGGAGGATCTGTTCAACGTATGGGTGGGACCGCCTCTGTGCGCATTCGGCCAACGGGACCTGCTTCCTCTGCAGTCTTCGGCCGCCTCCGTCTCACTCTCTCTCACGGTGGGCGTGATGCTGTGACGCGAGAGGGTACCTGTTTGCAGTAGGTACTGCTGACCGAGTGTCCACCCGTGTACAAGCTCCGCTGTGGAGCCTCGAAAGAGGAGTGGGGTGGGAAAACAGATGGCACGCTGTGGGCATCGGTGTAGCGAAGATGTGTTGGAGTGGGGCAGCGACGATGGGAAGCACAAGAGCGGAGCTGAGGCGATGGACGGAGAAGACGACGCACCACAACACCAATGCGACACCACCACCCGAAGAGGGGGGGCGCGGGGGATGGCACGCCGGCATGCGGCGAAGCAGCAGCACTCGTACCCGTCCTGCTCCTGCTCAACGTTTGCAAGACCGGATGCGATGACGCTCTAGTGGCGATACGGCTGTGTAGGGGAGCACCCACCGTTGACAGCAGCGATGCCACCCTGCGCAGGCTTGTGCTCTTGCGGTGTTGTTTCTGTCGGAACGGTTTTTTTTTTTTTTTTCGGTGTTCCTCTGCCCAGCTGCGCTTAAACAGGAAGGGCCGGGCCGCTTAACGTGGCCCACACAGCGGCGTGCCGCGCACCACGGACGCGCCATACACAGCGACCCGCACGCACACATGAGGTTAGTCGCAGCGGAACAGGATGTGCACGCCGAGCTGGGTCTCCACCGGCGCACTCACCTCACCGCGCCGCAGTCGGAAGGCGGCCTCGTCGATCTCGTCCGCAAAGGTGCCCTTCTCCACCATGCCGAGATCACCGCGCTTCTTCTTGGTCGACACCTCGCAGTACTCCCCGACCGCGGCGACGAATTCCTCCACCGTCCACGGCGAGAAGCCCAGCGCCGCATCGACCGGCACGCGGCGCTGATGGTCTTCGACGACGTAGCGCACTACGTCCATCGCGTCGGCGCGGGAGCGCGTGATGACCTCGCCCTTGTTGTGCCCGCGCGAGACCGGGTTGTCGACGTCCTTGTGCTTGACCACGAGCTGGAAGAGGTGGATCGGTGCAAGTGGCGCCGCGACGGCCGCGGCGGGAGCGGGTGTCGCTGCGGGCGGGGCTGCCTGTGTGTCTGCCGCCACCGCTTCCGCAGCGGTGCCGCTCGTGGAGGGGCCTGGAGAAGGAGCCGTTGCCTGTGCGGGGTGTGACGGCGAAGGCGCAGTCGCCGCTGGGACAAGGGCGGCTGCAGGAGCCGCGTCAGCAGGCGACGGATCCGGCCCCGCTGCGGTCGTCGAGGACGACGACGCCTTTGCAGGCAGGGCACCTCCGTCATCCTCGCGGGCGCGCTTGAGCGACGGTGCTGCACCGGCGCGCAGCTCGTACGTCCGGGTGCTGTAGCCAAACTGCATGACGGCACCGACGGCGATGGGGATTGGCTTGCGCGGCTCCACGCGCGCCCCGTGCAGCCGGACCCCGTTGGTGGAGCCAAGGTCAAGCAGCACAAAGCACGCGTGCTCCTTGTTGAAGATCAGCGCGGCGTGCACGGAGCTGACGGAGGGGTGTTCCAGCACGTAGTCGCACACCGGGTTCTTGCCAAACAGGTAGTACGGAAAGCGCTCTAGGCCAAGCGCGGGGAACGGCACCTGGTCACGCGTGCAGTGGAGGTGAAAGGGGCGGGAGGGCAGACCAGCCCACACCGGGCAGCGGAAGATCGGGGCCTGCTTGTTCAGCTTCACCGGGTCCGTCGCGGCGATGATGTGCGGCGGCAGGGAGGCAGCGGCCTCGTTGAGCTGGACGGCGATGGTCTGCGGGGCACTGGCCGTCTCAGCAGTCACCGTCTCCGCCGCCCGCGCCAGCCTCGCCACGTGATCGCGAAAGCTGCTGCTGCTGCCGCTGCCGCTGTTCATCGGCGCAGAGCGAGGCAGGCCACAGGTCAATCTGCATGCATTCGTGTGTGTGTGTGTGTGTGTGTGTGTGTGTGTGTGTGTGTGTGTGTGTTCCAAAGCGCGCCAGGACGAGTTTCGAGGAGGAAAGAGAAGAGCAAAGGGGGGCCCTAGTAACCGAGCGGTGTAGGTCATCAAGTGGGAGGCAATGCCATGCACGTCTACAGTCTACCCGTTTCTACGGTGAGCGCTGTTGAGAGTTGCCTCGGGGCGGTGACCTTGTCTAAACTGTGTAGATGCGAGAATTACCTCTGGTGACAATATCCTGTAAAGAGGAAAACGACCTCGAAGCTGTGTCGAGTGCTAGCGCGTGTATCGGTGTCGGCCAACGTGGACGCAGCGCAGGTGAGGCGCGCGCGCGCGGCACACACATACACACACGCACACACGCACACAGTGACGAAACACACGCGCACACGAGGCCCACCGAAAAAAAAAAAAAGAAGAGTCCGTCTCCGCGGGGTCAAACGCTGCTCTTGCCGTTCCACTTGATGACGTTCTCCTTGTGGGCCAGGGAGCTGTTTTGGCGTGGGTTCCAGCCGCGGTACGGGTTGCGCAGGCTGCGCATCACCTTGGGCTGCATCGTGAACGGGTGCGGCGTGCGGCGGTGATTCGCAAACGCCATCTCGCCACCACGCCCGAAGAAGTCCCAGCCGCTCGCGTGGTCGTGCAGACCCTTGGGAATCGGTCGTGGGTCGCGCTCCGCGTCCTCGTGGGTGCCGGTGAAGGCGTCGAGGCGACGCTCGTGCAGGCGCACGAAGTCGCGCCGCATTGCGTCGTCTGCGCGGGCCGTGAGGATGGCCGCTCCGGTGCCGTCGGTGCTCGCGGCGGGGTGGCGCTTCGACTCCTGGCGGCCGGCGCGGCGCGGCGGCGATGGAGATGCTGCCGTGCGTGACGATGGATCTACGGCGCGCCAGCGGAGGTCCAGCAACGACGGCACCGCCGCCGAGCTCTTGGACTGCGTTGCGTCTGAGGCTTGGGTCGCCTCCCGTGCGTGCGGTGCGTTGTGTGTGGAGTGCCTCTCAGCGAACGAAGCGGAGCTCAACGCAGCAACGACGGGGCCGTCCAAGGTGGCACACGGCATCTCTGCCCCCTCCACGCCGGTGCCGCGCAGAGCAAACCGGCGCACCACCTCAGGCGGGAAAAGGTGAGGCAGCTGACGAACCATGGCGTGTCGCCGCGTCGGTGACGTGCACAGCGCAAAGGCCGCGTAGCCCAGCGACACAAGCTGCGTCTTGAGCGCGTGCTGCGCGCTCGACTCGTACGCTGGCGCCTTGTGCTGTGCGGCCGCCAGCATCAGCGGAGCTCGTGCGAGCAGCTCGAAGGCGCGGTCGCACTGCCCCACCTGCAGTAGCGCTGGCCCCACCGCGGCCATAACAACGTCTGTTAGCACCATGTCGTCGCGGAGCAGCAGCAGGTCGTCGAGGACGCGGACCACCGTGACGGGCACAGCGGACGCCGCGAGCTGCAAGGCATGTGTCGCCTCCCCTGCACCGCGGGCTCCCTGAGTCGTGGGTGATACTCGTGCGTCGCTGTGGGTGATGCGCACGAGAAGCGGTGTGGCCGCAACAGGCAGTGCAGCAAACACCAAGTTCAGCGAAACCGCGTCGAGGGCGAGTGCTGGTGTCATGGAGGTGGGTAGCGCTGCGGGTCCCTCGCCATGCGATGCACCCCCGGCCGGCTGGAGGTCGGCTGGTGTGGCGTTGCGGTACGCCGCCGCGGGGTGAGGCAGAAAGAGGCCGCAGAAGACGCCGAGGACGTCCTGCCAGCGACCGCGCGAGGCGAGGAGGTTCAGCAGCTCCTGCACATCCGCCGTCGGGGGCGACACGGCACTGGACCGAGCACCGGCACCGGGGCTCTCCGCTCCGTGCATGCCAAGTCCTGGGACCGGTCCGTAGAGGTGCGCCCAGCAAAGCAGTGCATCAGGCACGCGCGACGATGAACTGCACAACGCGGTGTCGCGGCAGATGGACCGGAGGAGCTGCCGCACCGCCGCTGCGCTGAGGGTGTGCAGTGGGGGCAGAGAGCTTGCAGCCGCCGGCAGTGTCGTCGAAGCCGCTTCAGACGCCGTCCCCGCTGGATTGGCATGCGCGGTGTTCGCGGCTGTTCTCGCCGTCTGCACGCTCCATCTGTTACACGCGTTGCCTGCTGGCGTCGTGGTCTGCGGCACCGGCGCGGTGTCGGCCTCGTGGAAGAGCGAGTGGATCGTGTGGCGGGCCGCTGCACCGCCGCTACACGCGCGATCATCATCAACGCTTCCCTCGCCCTGCATGTCCGCTGCCGCCGGGCTCGCGTAGAGCTGCGCGCGCTTCACATCGCCACAGCGCGCGGCCGCCTCCGCAAGCCACCGCCGCGCCTCCGCATCGTCGGTGCGACTGCGGGGCACCACCGCCTGCGCGGACTTTTGCACTCCTCCGCTTCCGGCGGCGGCGCTGCTGCCGTCTGCCCTGAGGTACGCCTCGTACAGCCGCACTGCCTCGTCGAGGTAGGCGTGGCGGCAGAGCACCGGCACCAGCAGCGTCGCCAGGTGCTGCATCGTCGGCGTGGAAAAGCGAAAGCGTCGGGTGGCGAGGTGCATCGCGTCCAGCGCGCTTCGCGGTGCATCCAACGCGCAGTAGGCCCACACGAGCGTCACCCAGAGCGAGCGGTTCGCTGGGATGTCCCCGGCGTAGGCGCGGTCCCGCAGCCCGTCCACGGCAGGCAGAATCTCCGCCGCACCGGTTGCGGCCGCGGCCAACGCGCTCGCTGAGGTCGTGCTCTTTGCTGTGGCGACGGCATCCGCGGCGCGGTCCGCGTACGGTCCGTGGTGCCGCACCATGTCCCGCAGCACCGCTTGGAAGTGCTCCGGTGTGCGTCCGAGCCGCGCGTAGCCAGCGTTGAGCACCTCCAGCGCGCGCACCCAGTTGTGCGTGTCGAGCGGCAGGACGAGCCGGCGGTCGAGTGCTTTGCGGCTGTACGCGGCGCGCATGTCGGCTCGGCTGCGGAAAGCGGCGCTGGCGGCCGTCCAGGCCGGCGACGTGCGCCAGAACTGCGTCGCATAGGAGCCGTGACGGCCCGCCACCTCAATCGCTGGCATTGTCGGCAGAGCTGCTCGAAATCTCTTGGAAGAAAGAAAAAGAAGGGACACGGGAGCGGCGTGAAGTGAGCTTCACGTGGCGGTGTTCAGCGTGTGGGGCTCCCACCGGACGTGTGCGGGGTGAGGGGGCTGAGGGAAACGTGGGTGCAGACTCCGCACACCACACAAAAAAGCCGACGGCTTGCGAGATGCAGTGCATGCGTAGATCACGTGGCGATGCGGTGAGGAGGAGGGGCGCGTGAAAGAGGGAGCAGACGAGTCAGACACAAAGCTGAAAGAGGCTGCTGCCGCAGGCGGCCTGAGGTACGGGGAGGTTCAGCGTCGGTGTGGCTGAGCCTCAACCGTTTCGGGTGCTGTTCTGCCGTGGGAATCCATGCTTCTCGTCCTTATCGGCAATGATGTTGACCTCGAGAAGAAACCTGTGGACAGGGTCATGCACATTGGCGCAGCAAACGTGGAGGCGGGTGCGCAGTGCATTACAAGCTCCTTTTTTTGTTTCTCCCCTTTTTCAGGAGAGTGAGCTGCACACTCCGCGAGGTGGCGTGTCTGCAGAAGCGAAACGCGGCCGATCGCGGGAAGAGGCCAGAGAGAAAGGGAAGCCGCACAGGCGAGGCGCGGAGGCCGGCGAAGGGTCATCGAGCGGCAGAACGTCCACACACACACACACACACACACACACACAGAGACGGAGAGCGAAAGCGCGCCTGGCCCACGGAAGGAGGATTCGCCCACACACACACTCACACACACGCGTTGCCCTTCCAGCAAGACACAGTTCCGCTTGTATTCTTCTATCAGTTGTGGTAGAGCGGCTTGTGGGGCGGCTGCGTGAAGCGGGCCCGGTCCAGCGCGGACTCGAGGGACCGCACCGCCAAGCCGGCCTTCTCCACCTTCTTCTGCGTCTTTGAGGACTTCATCACAATCTCGAAAAGGAGCTCGTTGTCGTGGAAGCAGCGCCGCATCTCCGCCACGAGGGCGACGTTGACGGAGTGGAGGCGCAACACGAGCCCTTGAATGCGCTTCAGCTTCGTGTCGATAATCACGTCGCGCTGTGCATCCTTGGCCACCAGCTGCTCCTCCAGCTCCTGAATGCGACTGCGCAGCTGCCGCACGCTCTCCCCACCGGCACCACCACTGTCCCATTGCGCCTCGGCGGCGCTGCCACCGCTCAGACCGTTGGTGTGGGCCATGACGGCAAAGCTCGTGAGCGACCGCACCGCCTCGGCCACCTGCGCGTCCCGCACCGCGGTGCTTGGGTCCTTCACCTGCAGCGGAGTCCCCTGCGTCACCTGCGCGGCGGCGCTGAGCAGCCGCCAGAGGTACGAGTTGACGAGGTGGCTGTGGTCCTTGGCCTCGTCCACGTCGTCCTCCAGCGTGTTGTTCGCTTCCGTCAGTCGGTTCAGCCGCTGCACCAACTCCGTCTTCTCGCGGTCTGCCTTCTCCTTGAGCTGGCTGTAGGAGTACTGCAAGCCCTGGTGCTCCACGTGCAGCTTCGTAAGTTCCGCCAGGTAGTCGTCACCGCGGTGCTTCTCCAGCAGCCGCGCCTGGCTCTGCTGGAGCTGCGCACGGAGGAGGGCCACCTCCTGCTGTCCTGCGGCGTGCTCGTCCGCGACGGCGGCCATGAGCTCATCCGCCTCGCGCGTGCGGCTCGTCAGCGTCTTGATCGACTCCGCCTGCGACTTGTTCTCGCTCTCGAGCTCGCGGCAGAGGCCGTCCAGCTCGTCCAGCGAGGCCTGCGTCGCCGCCAGCGCCGTCTCCCGCTCTTTCAAGAGGCGCTTCGTAGACTCCAGCGTACCGCGCAGCGCGGCCGCCTCCGCCACCGCCGCGGCGGCAGATGCGGACGTGCCCGCAGCGGTGGAGCCCTGCCCAGCGTCGCCGCGGCCACCACGCTTGGCCTCGTGCGCCTTGTCCAGCTGCGACGTGAGCGTGCGCACCTTCTCCTGCAGCGCCTCGTTCTGAGCGGTGAGCTGGGCAATGATCATCGACTGCTGCTGCTGCTGGTTCATGTGCGGCGCCGGGTAACCCGGCGGGGTGGTGGCTGCTCCTGTGGCCTTGGCTGCGGATGTGGTGCCAGACGCGTTCGGGGCCGCGGTCGGGGTGGGGCCTTGATGGTGTGAGACGGCTCGCCCCGGGTCCGAGAGCTGCGCCTCGTACTTGCGGATCTTCAGCTGCGTGCTCCACAGGTACAGTGTCTGGGCGACCAGTAGCTTCTTCGTGTGCCGCAGCGCCGCCTCCAGCTCCCGCAGTCGCGTCTGCGCATCAGCGACCTCGTTCACGCGCACCTTGTTCTTGATCCGCTTCGCGCGTGAGGCGAACTGCAGCGTGCTGCGCGACTCATTCGCGCTCTCCACCGCCGGCGTGATGCAGCACAGGACAGCCGTGAAGGAGTTGCCGCCCAGGGCCGTTTTCAGCAAGTGCGTCAGTCGTGAGTCGCGGTACGGGATGAACGATGCGGCGGCGCCCCCGCCGGCGGGGTGGCTGGCCTCGCTGGCGAGGCGGTTGATGACGGTGGTCAGGGTCGTGAGCGATTTGTTGATGTGTCCACCCTCCACCATGCGCAGCCCAGTGGCGCCGGTCTTGGCCACCCGCTCCGAGCCGGCAAGGTCGACCATGTTCAACGTTGAAATGACCTTCTTCCGGTGCCTCACCGCCTTCTTCGCCCTGCCGGCGTCTTTCCCGGACGCTGTCGTGGCTGCGGCCGCGGCCGAGCCGCTGGCCATGCCACCGCCAGCAGCCCCGGCACGTCGTTTGCCGTTGCTCGCCTGCGCAGAGGAGGCGCGCCCGTCGTCGTCGTCCTCCAGCGTCGCCAGATCCCCCTCCTCCTCGTCCTCGTCCTCCTCTTCTTCGTTGTCCTCCCCACCCTGGGCGGCGTCCTCCAGGTAGTACGACCGCTCCACGAGAATGCGTATCACGCAGTGCGAGCGGCTCGAGTGCTCATTCATGGCCGTCGCAGCCGACACGCGCGAGGCGGCGTGTGTGTAGATGACGGACGTGCACGCCTGCTCCGTGGCCACCTGGGTGCGCAGCGCGTTGTGCACGTACACGCCGTACTCGTTCTCGCGAATGCTGAGGACCGGAGCAGATGGTGCGGGAGGGGTCGCGGTGGCCGAGGACATCGCGGCACTGCCGCTCGAGCCTCGAGCCGGTGGAGGTGGAGGGGCGGCAGTGCTCCCTGCATCTCGTCCGCCGTCGCTGGGGCGCAGCAGGTCACGCAGCTGCTCGTTGTAAATCTCCAGCACGGAGACGAAGACCTCGGTCTGCATGTACGACTTCTGCTGCTGCTCGGCAGCGAGGGCCTTGAAGAGGTCGTGCACGGCGAGGCGCACCAGCCCAGGCGACCGCGCCGCCGCATCACCGAACATCGTGTACGACTTGCCGCTGCCCGTCTGGCCGTAGGCGAACACCGTCCCGTTGTAGCCCTGCGCGACGCGGGCAACGATGCTGTGGCGCACGTTGCGCTTGTACACCTCCGCGGTGGTGGCGGTGGTGTCGTAGACGCGATCAAACGTGAACGTGTTGTCGGGCTGCGCGCTCTCCGTGAGCGAGGTCGCGTCGACGCGCCAGGCCGGCTTCGACTCGTGCAGGTCGCCGCGGAGAGGCCGGAGGCGGACCGCCACCTCGATGGAGCTGGCGGTCTGTGTTGACGTCATCCTGGGGCAGGAACAGCACGGGGATGTCGATGTGCCGGCGTGCGCGTGAAGGGGGGGGGAGAAGTGGTGGGTTCTTGGCAAAGATGTAAGCAAGGTGGGAGCTGTAGAAAGCGGCTACTGGAAGCCGTCGCCGGCACGATGCTCGTGCAGACGGGTGAAGGGGACTTGGGTTGCTAAGAAAAGAAGCACCTCTCTGTCGAGGCGATGCCGCGTATGCGCGCGTGAGCTGCGACTCTCTTTGAGTTTGCCTTACGCGGAACGTGTAAAGGTATGTATGAAGGTGTGCGGCTGTGCTGTTCTGTGTGAGAAGAGGTGCACTTTCTAAACTCTACGAAAATGCGCGTATAACACATACACGCACGGAGAGAGACGCAAACGCACGCGGAGTAGAGTGGAGGCCGCGCGATTCGTTTGATGCCGTCCCGGCTTTATGGCGCGCTGCGAATGCACGAAGAGAAAATGGTTGATGAATGGGAGGGCGAGAGGCGGGGCTTTGCAGAAGGGAGTTCGGCACTACTTGTCCAGACACAGACACACACACACACACACACAGATGTGCAGGCTACCAACCCCGTGAAGGAGGCCGAGGACGAGGCGGGCGGCGCGCGCGGCGAGCTGCGCGCTGAAACTGGAAGGGATGCCGCACGGCGCGCTGCCACTCACGTGGTGCGCACGAGAGGCAACGCTCGTACACATCCTACTCCGGCTCAGCGGTGGTGTAGTCGTGCCTTTCGCCGTTGGGCCCCACAACTCGCCTCGCGCTCACGCACCACCACAGTACGCGTCTAGGCCGGAGAGGAGGAAATGTGGGGGGAAGGTTCTGTGCGCACGCTGCTCTTGCTGTCTTTCATCACAGTGCTCTTGCTTGGGCTGGGCGCGCGCCAGCGAAACGAAGGGAAGGGGGATCGGAGTGGTGGGGGCGGGGGGAGAAACGAGGGGGGATGCAGGGAACCGAATTCCACCGGAACCCGCGCTCAAGCCATCACGCGGGCACAAGCGCACAGACACACACAGACACACACACACACACACACACGCGCACGGGCCCTCTATGCACGCGCCAGAACGTCTGGGGTGCCCAGTGACGGGCGAGGGAAGCGACGACGCTTGGCGCACCGCGGCGCGGACCCGCGGCTGAACCGCCCAGACGTGAGGGCGACGCAGGACGAGACTCCATAAAGGCACTGCGCAACACCGGCTCCATACTCCGGGGCGTCGCAGCCAACACCGCCACCAACACACACAAACACACACACACGCACACAGAGACAGAGGCGAACGTCCAGCAAATAGGTGGCGAGCTGCTGCGCTAGTTGTACACCATGTACTTGGCCGTGGCGCTGAACTTGTGCTGCCCCTTCACGACCTTGTTCACAGAGTCGAGGAAGTCCTTCTCGTTGATGGTCTTGCGGCGCGCGCGGATGGCGAACATGCCGGCCTCGGTGCACACGGACCGCAGATCAGCGCCGGTGGTGTTCGGGCACAGCCGCGCAATCAGCTCAAAGCGCACGTCCTTCTCGCACGACAAGGAGCGAGAGTGAATGCGCAGGATGTTGGTCCGCCCCTCCAGGTCGGGCAGACCGATCTCCAGCTTGCGGTCCATGCGACCCGGCCGGGTCAGCGCAGGGTCGAGGGTGTCGGGGCGGTTCGTCGCCATGATCACCTTGATGTTGCCGCGCGAGTCGAAGCCGTCCATCTGGTTGACCATCTCCAGCATCGTCCGCTGGATCTCGTCATCGCCGTCGCCGCTTCCGCGGCTGCCACCGACGGCGTCGACCTCGTCGAAGAAGATGATGCACGCCTTCTTGGTGCGGGCGAGCTGGAAGATCTCACGAATCATGCGGGCGCCCTCGCCGATGTAGCGCTGCACCAGCTCCGACCCAATCACGCGAATAAACGTCGCGTCCGTGCGGTTGGCGACGGCCTTGGCCAGCAGCGTCTTGCCCGTGCCGGGCGGACCGTACAGCAGGACACCCTTCGGCGGGTCGATGCCGAGCTGCGTGTACTTCTCCGGGTGCGTGATGGGCAGCTCGACGACCTCGCGAATGCGCTCGATCTGCTCCTTCACGCCACCAACGTCGGCGTACGTGACGTCTGGCTTGTCCTCCACCTGCATCATCGACACGGAACGGTCGATGCGCGGAGGCAGTGGAATCTCAATCTGGATCTTGCTGTAGCCCATGATGATGCCGACTCGCATCGATTCCTCGATGTCCTCGGGCGCGACGCGCTCGCCGATGGTGACCACGTACTTGGCGTGGTCGCGGATGCTGATCACGTAGCGAGCGTCGTCCTGGCCCTTGTTGAGAATCCGCTCGCAGCGGCCGACGTGCAGCGGGTTCTCGCGCTCCAGCACCTTCTGATCGCTGTTCAGGTCCCACTGCACGGCCGGCGCGAGGCCCATCTCGCTCTCCTTCATCCCGCCCATCTTGTTGAGCTCCTCCACACGCGCCTTGACGAACTCCTCGAGCTCCTTGATACTGGCGTGGTAGGGGCCGGAGCCGTAGAGGTTGAGCAGGGCGATGTCATCCTTGTCTAGCGGGATGATCTCCTTCTCATCCTTGTCGTCATCCTTGACGCGGACGGTATTCGTCGTCTGGCACGCGCCCTTCTCGTTCGACATGGCTGTCAAGTAGCGGTGGATGACGCAGAGGAGGAAGAAGGGGGAAGGGGGGAACTAAAGCACTTGACAGCACGCACGGGTGGGTGCAAGGGGGGGGAGAGGAGGGAGCACGAGGCGTGTGCGCGTGTGCGGGTGTGCGGTGCTCTCTCTCTCTCTGTGTGCGCCTACGTGCTGTGTATACGTGCACGTCGATCAGCTCGGACGCGTTTGGCAGGGAGCGGAGAAGCAATACAAAGCCTGCCCGGTGGAGGGGGGGGGGCCAAGAAGAAGGAAGCGAGCAAGGGGGTGAGGCGAGCTCGGGGTGAAACAGGAAGGAGGGCGAGGAGGGAGCAGAGAGCGACGGGCAGCGGCACGTGCGTTGGCGTGTGCACACGTAAACAAAACGACTGCGACACGTTTGTGTGTGTGCGCGTGCGTGTGGGTGTTTTTTTTTTTGTGGGGGAGGGTTGCGACGTGGACGAGAGCGGAAAAGGGGGATGGGGGATGGGGGGACGTGCGCTAGTACAGTGGTGAGAGTGGAGTGACAGCGACGAGGACGTATTGCCGTCAATGATCAGCGTGCACATCCTCGGCGCCTCGTTGCGCTTCAGAGGAGCGCCGTCTTCCTGTGCCGTCGCACTATCGGAGGTCAGGCAGAGTCAGCCGCGCGCGTGAGCGGTGGGGGGGGGGGGGGGCACTCACTACTGTGCGCGTGCGTTTGTGATTTCTCTGAGCGCATGAACACCCCCATACACAAACACCTTTGCTTTCGCGCTGGTGGCGTCAACCACGAAAATGCGCGCTGCACGAGCGCAATCGGGTTGCCGATCCGGCGGTGCGCTAGAGGAAACGTTAGTGGCCTGCCCTGTTCTTGTGTCGTGTCTTTCTCGGGGGGGACGCTGGCGCAACGGTTGGGGGTCGACATGATGAGGAAGACGAGGGAAAAGGGGGTGGAGTGGAAGAGGGGAAAGGCAGAAGAGGGCACCGCACTTCAGGATTCATACGACACCCACTCATTCACAGTACGCAACACATCCATCACAACAGGCGGACGACGAGGGGGGGGGGCGGGGGCGAGAGCAAGAAAAGGAGGGGAGCTGGAGGAGGCGCACACGCCTGCACGCGCACACACACGGAAAGCGGGCGTGAGGGGGGGGGCGTGCGACGGGAGAGAGCCACGCACACGCACACACACAAGAGAGAGGAGCGAGTAGAGTGGGGGGGGGGCAGTAGAGCGGATAGGACGAAACGGGAAGAGCGTCGCCATCGAAAAGAAAACCGATGACATCAACGAGCACCAACCCACGACGCAACGCCGGCAGGAAGGGGGTGCTGGCGTGCGACGGCGGGCCACCGGGTTCGGTGGCCGTTCGCGGTCTGGAAAGCACAGACAAACCAACGATCGGCATCGCCGCACACACCCGCGCACAACCCGATGTACCGCAGCAGCCCCGTTCTTCCTTCACGTCAACTACGACTGTCCTCTCCACGCGTGCTCGTCCACTGTGCGCCGCGTGCAGAAAGCTCAGCGACACAAGTGAGAGCAAGGAAAAACGAGAAGATCTCGAGCTCGCTCCACGACGAGCGTCACCTACTGGCATCCTTTCCTTCCCCCTTCCATGCAATTCGGAGGCAACACACAAACCCCAGAGAACAAAGGGAGAAGCACCGCACGGAAGCCGTGGCTCGAAGTGAACTGCAGCTCTGCACCCCCAGCCTGACTACACACCTGCCCGCCTCCAGCACCCCCCCCCAAGCCCGACTGCCTCTACTGCATCTCTCTCACCCCGACGCTTTACTCCCCACGCACACGCCCACATGTAGGCCGTCTCTCTTCCATATCGGCGCATAGGCCGCGCACGCCTGCGCTGCCGCTACGAGTTGTTCTTGGGAACAAACTTGGGCTTGCCCGTGTTCCATGGCACGTAGCCGTGCTTAATCATGTGCCGCACCCGCCCGCCCATCTGCGTGGCGAAGAGCATGAGGAAGTACAGCACGAGGATGGGCCAAAACACCGGGATGTCAAGAAAGCTGAACATGGTGAGAAAGAGGCACACCGCGAGCACGGTGAACATCTGCTTCCACACCATGAACTCCTGCAGTTTCGGCATGAAGGGGCGGTACTCCTCGCCCTCGGCCTGCGTCGTCGGCAGCGACATCGTGTCCGCCTCGTCCGGCTCCGACAACGGGGTGATGAGGAGGAGCAGGAGATACAGCAGGTGAATGCACAGGCCGTACGTGATGACGTAGAATCCACCGAACGTGACGACGCGGGCCACGTACAGAATTGCAAGGAACGCGAAGAAGCACCAGCGCAGACCACGGTGCGGCACAGAGGCGTCCAGGTAGCGCTTGTAGGTTACACGGGCCTTGCGCAGCAGCGAGTTGCTGTTGCTCGGCCCCAGCAAGTCGTTCGCCTGCCCCAACGGCCGCATCCTTCCAACACGCTCAGCTCCGCTGCGTTGGGTGCGTTTGGGGGGGAGGGGAGTAGAGGGCGGGAAGGAGTGAGGAGTCGAAGAAAGAAGGGTGCGCACACTGCGCGGGAGAGAGTGCGGAGTGGAGTGGGGGGGAGCGGGCAGCACCAAGATGCGTGCGCTCGTCTCAGCGCGCGACTGTTCGTGCTGGTGTGCTGTCGAGGTAGAGAGACGATACGCGGCAATTAGCAGAAGAGAGACGCGTGTGTGTGTCTGACGTCCGGTGCGTCCCCCGTTTTGGCTACGGCGATTACAGCTGGGTTGGGTGAGTGTTGGGTTGGCGCGTGTTAAGAGCAAAGAGCAGCACCAGGAGCTGTGATGTTTGTGTACGCGTGCTTGTGTGTGTGTGTGTGTGTGTGTCTGTCTGTCTGTCTGTGTGTGTGTGTGTGTGCTCCCCGGGGCGGGCCTCGCTGTGCCGTCGCAGAAGCGGTTCTCTTTCCCAGCGTGTGCACCCGGTCCAGAGAAGAGGTCGGAAGGCAGTTAGAGATGAGTGCAGTCCGTTCGGAAGCGCAACGAGGAGGGCAGGACAGGGGTGTGTCATGGGTTGAAGCGAGGCAACAGCAGAGACGGAAAGGACGCGCGATGACGCAACTCCTTGATGCTCTGTTTTGTCGTGGCGGGGGTGAGGAGACGAGGTGCACGCGTGAAGCTGCACCTGTGGGGCAACAAGACACCACTGAGCTGCTCTTGCTGGGAGTTGGCATGGCGCTGCTGTTCTTGTGGAAAGCCCTTCGCTGAGCCCTCCGCAGCACGTGAGACTCTCTTCTGCGACCGCAGTCCCTCCGCAGTTCCCTTCACCGACTTTCAATAAACAGAGGAAGCTAGTGGGCTTACTCGTTGCAGTGCGCGCCTTTAGCTTTGAAGTTAACGGATACTCGATTACGCGTGCGGTGCAGTACGGAACGCACACACGCAGTTACACACACACGCACAGAGGAAGACAAGTTCCAGCGCAATGGGGCCCACATAGGCCATAGCGTCGCCGTGGCGGACCACTCCGTGCGAATTCGCGCCGCCTCACGGCCGCTTGGTGATGCGGTCCACCAGCGTCTCCTGCTTGTCGTACTTGTGGTCGCCTTTGCCCTTCCCGCTAGACTCCAGGGCCTCGACCCAGCCCGCCCGCGCCTCTGGGTGCGCGTCGCAGAAGGGCAGGTACGGCTTGATGTCCAGCACCGGCGTGCCGTGCAGGAGGTCGTGGTCGGCGATGTGGATGTCCAGCCCGTGCACGGCAACCAGGCGGACGCAGGAGAGCCCAATGAAGTTTGGCCGGTGGGGGCTGCGAGTTGCGAAGACGCCGCGCCACTCCTCGTCCCGTGGCGGCACGATCATCGTCTTGAAGCCAGGGGCGCGGTCGAAGCCCTGCCGACGGCGGAACGCGGAGAGCACCGAGGAGGCGCTCTCGGGCTGTGCCCCGCCGTCCGCCGCCGCGGCACCGCTGCTCGGGCCATCGGCTTCGTGCACCGCCGGCGACGGCGACGGCGTCGCCTCCGTGACATTTGGCGTCTCCCCTCCTTCCGCCGCGGTGCCCTCCACCCGGCGCGCCTCGCGCAGCAGTCGCATCGACTCCTGCCCCTCCCCCGACGCCATCGGCGCGGCGAAGGAGAATTGAAAGAGAACCCATATGAACTCGAACCCCGACAAGTCGCGCGCTGCGTTCTCGAAGCCCGGGCGGAGCCGGATGAGGCCCGCCTGCGGCTCGAAGGTGCCAGTGTTGGGCTGCCGCGGGGCGGCGATCTGCGCCCGCATGAGGCTGTGCACGATTCCGACGGCGCACACTTCGTACGGCAGCAGCCGCTCCGGACTGAGGGGGATGCGGACGAGCCGGTTCGCCTGCAGCACGGCCTGCGTGAATGCCGCCTCGTAGGCGGACACGTCGTGCCGCCCACGCTGCAGGCGGTCCTCCAAGCACGTGTCCAGCTCCGCCGTCGTGCGCAGCTTGTCGAAGAAGTACACCGCCTGCCCACTGGCCGTCACCACGTCAGCCTCCGGCTCCGGCAGCGCTACGGGGGCCGCGGCCGCCTCGCGCTTCGGCAGCTTGCTGTGCCGGGCCTCCTCGCGCTTGCACAGCTGCTGATGCCTGCGCGTCTCCTCTGCGAGGTTGGCGGCCAGCAGCTCCGCGGGCGGCGGGCTCAGCAGTCGGGCTCGCACGCGGTTTGCGGACTCGTCGCAGTCGAGCACCTCCGCTGGCCAGAAGGGCAGCTTTGCCGGCCTTGTCCACACCAGGTCGCCCACGAGAAAGTAGTTGGACCGCAGGCGGTACCGCTTCCGGCCATTGCCGGCCTCCTGCGTCGGCGAGCTGCTCATTCCGACAGCTGCTCTAGCGTGCGTGAAGGAAGGGGGGAGGGACGAAGGGAGAAGCGCAGCACAGGGATGGCGGGGTGGGGGGGAGGGGGGGGGGCCAAGGTCCAAGAGGGAGACCAATGCCGAGGTAGCGGGAGCGCTTCTCACCAAATTGTATTGTACTCTGCTGACTATGTGTTTGTGTGTATGTGTGTGTGTGTGTGTGTGTGGCCGTAGCCGTAGAGGAAGAGAGGCGAAGACGTTCAAAAGGGAGGTGTGCAGCAACAACATAAATCAAGAGAAGCAACCCTGACCACACCATGCACGACCAGGCTGCCGTGTAACCTAGAGCTACCCATCGCGGACGGTGGCTCCAGCGTCAGTAAAGGTCTTTGTTGTCCTCCTCAACACATCCGTAAAGCTCCTTTTCTGTTCAGTTTTTTTTTTTTTAATATCGCCGCCCATAAACCACACGGGCCTGCCTCAATGGAAGCTTGCTTCACCGGCACGAGTGACACTCGCGGGTGTGCGAACCGTGCGACGGGGCACGCTCTCGCATCTCCATCCCTCCTTAGGGGGCTACGGGGCTCGCGTGTAGATGTGCAGGGACGTGGCCACCGCATCCTCAAGCGGGGCGCACCAGAAGACGGGGTGCGCACGCGGTGCTGCCGTGGCGTCGCTGCCTGCAGCGCACTCGGGCGCCCTCTGCGTGTCCCCGCTCCCCAGCAATCTCGTGCGCCGCTGCGCGCACTCCGCCTCCCACGCGAGCCGCTCCGCCGCCGTCTTGATCGAGCGGGCGAAGTGGACCTCGTGGAAGACCTTCACCTCCTTGAAGGGCACAAAGCCAAGATGCCGCGTGAAGAGGGCGATGCTGCCTGCGTTGGAGTCAAGTATCTTCGCGACGAAGCGGGTGGCGCCGCAGACGGCAACGGCGTACTGCATCAGCATGCGTACCGCCGTCTCCGCCAGCCCGCGGCGGCGGAACGATGTGTCGGCGACCATCACCTCCACCTCGAAGGTGCGCGAGGGTGACGCCGGCGTGGTGGCAGCGGTGGCTCGCGGGAGACCCGGGTTCATGCCCTGCGCGGTGCCACCTGCGGTGGACCAGTCGAAGGCACCTGCGGCACCCGCCTCCCCGTCGTCCTCGTCCTCGTCGAGCAAGAAGAGGTTGCAGTCTCCAGTCATCACGTACGACGTGGCCAGAGCGGGTGGCTGCGGCTCCGGGCCAGCCGATGCTGCAGCACCACTTTGGAACAGCGGCTTCGTGTGAGAGGGTGCGAAGCGCTCCGCGATCGGGAATGACGGCGCTGCGCCATGCGGCTCCGGGAGGAGACGCGTGTAGTCCTTCGCGGTGACGATGCTGCCCGCGTACCATGCCTCTCCAGCAGCGATGGACGGTGATGCGAGTGACTGCGACGCCGTTGCTGTGGTTGTCGTTGTCGAAGGTGCGAAGGCCTCTGCCAACGGTGGCACAGCCCCCCGCAGCGATACACGCTGCACGTCGACAGCCTGCGCGGCATCAGCGGTGACCTCGCATGGCGCCAAGAGGATGAAGGTCATCTTGTCGGTGGACTGCAGCCACGACAGCTGATTCTCGCGCTCCTCGTCGAGGGAGAGCGGCTCGCTTTCGGTGGCGGCGAGCAGCGCGGGGTCGCACATCCACTCGTGGTAGCGCGGCACGAAGGGGGTGAGGTAGGGCACCAGCACCAGCTCCGGCCCGATCAAGTAGACATGCTCGTTGATCATTACTGCTGCGATGGACTGTCGTGGAAGAGTTGGAGACGCATGCAAGGGGGCGGGGGGGGGGTGGCGAGTGGTAAGGGAAGTGGAGGAGATGCAGAGAAACATCTCGGCAAGCTGCGCGGCGGCGTGTTTAATCAACGGAAAAGACGATCGTCCAGGATCCGGCGTGGAGGCTGCGCTCCTCTACTGGGCCACACGAAAGAGAAGAGCTCGACCGGTGAAGAAGAAGAAAGAGCGCCATGCTCGCTGCTGGCTGGCAGCCGTGTCTGCACCCTCGCAGTGAGTTGCCCCACTTTGTCCACCGCGTCAGTTTTCGTTTCTCTGCGTTATCCTTGCACTCTGCTCTGTGCGGGTTGCCGCGCCTCGTGACACCGCGCCGTTCCGTTCGACTGCATCACTCGCGACCCGTACCATCCTCGTCACCCAGCAACACCACCACTCCCACACACGCACACACGACAAGGCGAAGCGAAGAGGAGATGGTAAAGAGGCACAAACGCACAAAGAGAAAGAGCATCAGACTTACTCTCCCAGCGCCGCTACGGGTTTCGCTCTGCAGCTGCATTCCCCCCCCCCTCCCTCCCCATCGTGTGCGTCCGGCAAGACGCAGCATCGCGCGTTTCCTTCATGTATACGGAGGAGAGCAGACGCGCTTCGCGAGAGAGACAGAGAGAGAGAGGAAAAGGAAACGTAAAAAAAAAAAACGCGAGCACGGAAGCACCTAAACGAAGCACCGACACGCCCATAAATATGATCAGCTCCGCACGCTAACATGTCCACAAACCAAACACACAAAGGCAGCAACAGACAAGGCGACGTTGCTGCTGATGTGTGTGATAATAGGAATAGAAGAGGACCAAAACGGGAGCAAGCAGGATAACACAGCGAGAAGCGGGTAGACAAGTAAGAGGGACGTGCGCATCAGAGGAGCACAAGAGCAGCACACCCGCCTCCCTCACGCTGCCCCTGACTCAACAACGCCACCACCACAACCATCACCACCAACCCCCCTCCCCTTGCTTCGCGCGCAGCAGAGAAACAAGTAAAGAAAATCAACCGGCCCGCTAGGGGGGACAGAGGCGGAAGGCGGGAGAGAAGGCGCGCACGTGAAAGATCTGCAAGAGGGAGTCTCGACAACAACCAGCACCGCAGCGGTGCTACGCGCAGAGAGCGCCGACGCCGAACGCAGCCAAACGTAGTAGAGAGGTCGTTATGGGGAGGAACCGAATACACACGCACGCACACGCACCTACGCACAGGTGAATCGGGAACAGATAAGATAGCACGGACAAGTGGAAAAGGGAAAGCAAAGGGGGGAGAACGACGCCGCAAGATGCGCTGTACAACACAGGACGCGACACGGTCCGTGTGCCAAGACGCCGCGCTGCGTCCCCTCCCTCGCCACTTCTAGGAATCAACCTTCGTGTCTCCCTCCCCCTCTCCCCCCACGCACACACACGCGGTCACCGCTATCGTATTGTAGCACGTCTGTGTCTAGTTCAGGGTGGGGAGTGTGAGAGGGCCATGTTTGCAACATGCACCGTTGCTGTTGGTCACTCCGTGGAGCTCCTCTGCACAGCGTCTCACTTCAGGTCGTCGTGACGAGCGGGCCGAGAAGGACAGGCGAGTCGTCGAGAGCGGGGAGAGATGCTACTCCGTCCCCGGCCCCCTCATCCTCTTCCCTCTCGGCCACGAGACAACCCAATGCACGCACTGCCAGAGTCTACAACCAGGCAAGCCAGAGGCACGCAATCGGAGCACGGCAGCAGACACGGTCCAGGACGAGAAGGGAGCGCAAGGGGGGGGGAGGGGAGGGGCAGCGAATAAGCGGCAGCGAAGAAGCACCGAGCGCGGTAGGGGTGGGGGGGAGGGGGGGAGTAGAACAGAACAAGACGACAGAAATAAGTGACGGAGAGGCCTCCATTAGCGCCTTCACAGACACACACACACACACAGACGCACACGCACACGCACGCACAAGCGCACACACGATGACAGTCTACGCCAGGGCTGATGAGCGCTACGCCTCCCCGTTCTCCTCATCCCCCTCCTCGTCGTCGTCCATGTCGGAGAAGCTCTGCTCAAGACTCGCCTCCACAAGCGCCCGCACCTTCTCGTCGTACGCGCTGCGGTTCTCCGTCAGCAGTCGCGCCGCCGCGCCGTTGGCGGCCGACAGCGGGTTCGGGTCAGACAAGAGCGACTGAATCGAGATGAGCAGCGCCTCCAGGTTGAGAGACGACTGCCAGCTGCTCTTGAGCGTGTCCATGCAGATGTTGCCGTCGACGTACACGTTCGGGTGGAAGACGTCCTTTGTGCGGAAGCGCACCTTGGGCGGCGAGAACGGGTAGTCGTCCCCGAAGAGGAGGTCCAGCTTGAAGAGGCCTCCCTCCCACGGTGTGTCGCACGGGCCGGAGATGACGGCGTGCCAGTGGAAGAAGTCGCCGTCCACCGGCACGGCGGTGATGTCGGAGCTCGTGCCCTCGGCCACGTTCTGCTGGAAGGTGCGGTAGTCCTGCATGAGGCGCCGCTGCGCCGTCTTGTGATCCTTGAGCTGCTGTCCACCCCCCATCTTCTCGGCGGCGGCGCTGTTGCGGCTCTGCCGCGCGGCGAGGGCCTCTGCGGTGGGGGGCTGCAGGCCGACGGGCGTCGCTGTGGCGGTCGCCGCTGCCCCAGCTGCAGGGTCGTCCACGTGAGCAACGCCGCCCTGCGCATCGTCGTGCTCCTCCGCCATGGGCGGGGCGGGAACGAGGACAGGCATGGGCGGCTCTGCCACGTCGTCGGCACCGCCGGTGGCGGCGTGTGCTGGCTGACGAGCTTCCATTGTGATGATGATGAAGACAAGTGGATCTGAAATCAAAACAAAGAGTGAGAGAAGAGTACCAATTCGGAGGGTGGCTGGGCGCACGGGAGTGACGAATGCCGAATCAGTGCCGGGCTTGTCGTGCGTGCAGGCAAAGTCTGATGTGTGAGTTCCTGGCGTGCGTCAGTGTTGTTCGTGTTGGACCAATGAAGGGACGCGTGAGCGGATGGGCGGTGGTTGCCCGGCGATGGGGTGCGAGTCCAAACAGCGATCGGCAGAAGGCGTGGGACGCTGGGGAGAGGGGGAGGCGTGCGCTGGTCGTGCTGGTACAGGGTGGGAGGGGGGGGGGGCCGCCTTGGGAGAGCTGCTTCAACGGACTCAGAAGCAGAAGCGTGCTCTTGCGATCACACCCTCTTCTACAAACGCGCTTGCGCAGACGCTAAGCAGAGAGAGAACGACTCGCGCGTGCGCGGCCACCACTCCGCCGTGTGGCGCACATGGCGCTGCACAACAAGTCGTTTGCCCTGCGTAAGTGGCACGTCATGCACGGCGGTGGCGGGGACGCCCAATCAGGGGCCTTGCCTTCCCCCGTCTGCACAGACGAGGGGGCATCCCCACATACAACGGACTCCACCGCGGTCTGTGTCAGGCGCTGAGCCCACCTAGCTTCCTTCACGGCTTTGCTTCTTTCGTAAGTTTGCTTGAACCCTACGATGGGAGAAGGGGGAGCACGCGCGCAACACATGGCGGGAGGGAGGCAGAGCGTCGACGGAGACTGAGGCGGAGAAGACGAGCGAACCAAGTCTCGCTCTTGTTCTTCCCCTCTACTATTCCGCGTTGTGCGGTCTGGTCGCATACAAACACCAGCATACACACACACACACATGCGGTAACAGGCAGTGCACTGCAGCACCCGGCCAACCAACACACCACACCACGCAAACTCAGGGAGGGCACAGACGCACACCAGAAGCACGCATCAACACACAAACACACACACAGACACACACACACACACAAATGCACGGCCCACGCGCGCCGCGCTACATCAAAGCGGACTGCGGCATGCACGCACACACGCGCGCGTGCCGGCCGCACTCGAGCAAGAATAAAACGCACAGATAAGGCGTCGAGACGCCGAAGGAGAGCGAGCAGGCGACCACGTCGTCCACTTCGCCCTCTCACCACAGCCAAATACGAGACCGCCACACCGAAGAGGCACCGATGGACGCGCACCACCGCAGCGGCGCACATGCACATCTGTTCACCCACGATGAAGCGCTAGCGTGTTGGACTCGCCAAGTCAAAGACGAAGAGAGCCAAAGAAAAAGAGCAGCTGCGGCAGAAAGGGAGGTCTTTGCACGAGGTGTGTGGCGCTCGAGAGACACCCTCAGCGCCGCACTACACGGTTGCGGAGTGCGGGAGCCGGTAGGGAGACAGACTGGCGACCGGTGTGGAGCCTGGTTTATAGAAGCCTTCACACACGCGTTGAGGCGCCAGCCAGTCCTCATCGCACCTCAACCCTATCCGAGCCCTTCCCGCTCTGTCAGCACACTCGTGCAGCTCGTCTCTTTCCCACGTAGCGCGACGCAGGTCTCGAGTGTGCGCAGGCTCGCCCGATACCCGTGAGGAATGTCCTGCTCATGCGTAGTAGTTCAGGTTCGCCTTCTTGCGTGCCTGCACCGCGGCGACGCCCTCGATGAAGTCCTCGTGCGCGACGTACGTGCGGTCGTGGCGCAGGGCCAGCATCCCCGCCTCCACGCACACCGCCTTGAGCTGCGCGCCGTTCATGTCGTCCGTGCAGCGGGCGAGCTCCTTGAAATTCACGTCCTTGTCGAGGTTCATGCGCCGCGAGTGGATCTCGAGAATGCTGGCACGCGCCTCCTCGTCCGGCATCGGGAACTCCACCTTGCGATCGAGACGACCGCTTCGGAGGAGGGCCGGGTCCAGCACGTCGATGCGGTTCGTCGCGGCGATTACCTTCACGTCGTCGCTGCTGCCGAAGCCGTCGAGCTGGGAAAGCAGCTCCAGCATCGTGCGCTGCACCTCGCGGCTGCCGTGCTTGCCCTCGTCCGACCGCTTTGAGCCGACGGCATCGAGCTCGTCAATGAAGATGATCGACGGCGCCTTCTTCTTGGCCAGCGCAAAGGCGTCGCGGACGATGCGGGCACCATCGCCGATGAACATTTGGACGAGCTGGGGGCCGGCGAGGCGCAGGAAGCAGGCGTCCGTGGCCGCCGCACACGCACGCGCCAGCATCGTCTTGCCCGTACCCGGCGACCCGTACAGCAGCACACCCTTCGGGGGCTGGATGCCGATCTTCTCGAACTGGTCCTTGTGCGTAATGGGCATCACAACCGCCTCGATCAGCTCGTTGATCTGCTTGTCCAGACCGCCGACGTCCGTGTACTTCTCCTTCGGCTTCTCATCGATCTCCATCGCCTTGACGCGGCTGTCGTAGTCCGGCGGCAGCGTGTCGAGCACGAGGAAGGTGTCCTTGTTCACGCCAACCAGATCCTCCGGCGAGAGCTTGTCGGCATCCACGAGGCCGGCAACGGGCAGGAAGACGGTGTAGCGGTTCGTGGTCTTGACCACGGCGCTCTTCTGCTTCCGCTCCGGCTTCCTGCGCCCCACTGCCAGCTCCTCCGCCTCGTCGTCGTCGTCGCTCAGGTCGAGCACCTCGGCAATGCTCGCGACGAGGTAGGGCAGCCGGTTGTTCTCCTTCACGCGCTTCTTGCCCATCTCCACCTCGCGCTTGAGCCCGACCAGCTCCTGCTTCGCCCGAATCTCGAAGCTGCGTAGGGTTTGCGTCTCTTGGTGCAGGTTGCGGGCACGGGTGCGCAGCTGGTCGTTTGTGAGCGTATCCAGCTCGTTCAGCTCCGCCTCGCTGATGTTCTGCAGCTTGCGCTTGTCCGCGGCCTCCTCCTGCGCCGCCGCGTAGGCGCGCGCCTCAGCCATCTCCTTCGCCGACGGCATCACGGAAGTGCGAGTAGCAGAGAGACAGAGAGAGGGAGAGGGGTCAGGAAGGATGGCGGGGGGGGTGAGGAGCGGGCGGACGATGTGCGGAGTCGGTCCAAGTTCCGCGACGAGACCCTCCAATAGAGTTCCAGGAACCCCTCGGCTTCACGCGAAGTCGCCGCTGCAGCAGGAGTACAGACGAGGAGCGAGAGAGATCTATCAGATAAGGCACGGGTGGCGTGCGTCTGCGCCTCTGCCGTCTTTGTGTTGCGCAAGTCCGTGTGTATGTGTGTGTCTGTGTGTGCCTAGGAGGAAAGCAAAAAGGAAGGGACGGGGGGAGGGAGTGGAGGAGAGAGGTGGCACAGAGATCCAGTGCAAACCAAACGACGCAAAACTGAAGGGACAGCAGTGCTGCTGTGAAGAGAATCCACGTGGGGGGAGCGGGAGCCGTGTCGCAGCACAAGTGAGTTTGTATGTGAAGAGTGAGGTGCCAACGCGCAGATAAAGCAAGGCGGTGAGTGAGATGAGCGGAGGAGGTAAAGAACCAGCGATCGATGCCGTACGCTCTTCTGTTGTGGTGGTTGCTGTGTAGATGGCAATCAGCAACGAGGCAGCTGGCACAGCAGCTGTCGCAAAAACTGCTGTGACGCACCGTGCCTCCACAAGGACCGCGATGGGGCAAGCACCCACGGTCCCGCAACGCATCCTTTGCTGAGGAAGAGAGGCGAAGACCTGTATGAGTCGGGGATGCGAGTCGACGAAGCGAGTTGGCAGCCACCGTGCCCGCTCCGTCACCCGTCCTCTCTTTGACAAATTGTACTGCCTATAGGACGGTCAATTCCCGCTTCACGGGGCTCCCATCGCGTGCGCCATCGGAGGCCCCCCCCCTCCCCCAGGGCGGGCCATGAGCATTTCGAGTTGTCTTTTCTGGCTTGTTTGTCTCCAGCGAACCCCCGTCCCCTCTCCCGTCCTCTCTCCGGTACGCTGGAAGGCACCTGACGGGAAGGGGGTGAAGAAGGGGGGGGGGAGGCGGAGCGTGTATCTGTGTCTCTGAAGGGGGCAGGCGCAGTGGCGCCGCCTCTCTGGCACGCCCAAGCACAAAACTCAACGACACCAACAGCAACCACAACAGCTACAGCAAAGCGGGGGAGAGAAAGGGAGGAAAAGGCAGCAATGCAGAAAGATGCGGGAAAAATAGAAAAGCGAGACGGAGATGGGGAAGGCGTGCGCTGGTGTGAAGGGGATGCGGCAAGAGCGACTTTGAGCCAGAGGGGTGGGACCGAAGCCCGATAAGACACGCGGAGGGAAAGCGCGCTTTCACAGAGGCAGGAGTCGCTGTCAGACAAGGCAGCGCATCCTCTCCCTCCCTCCCTCCTCATCCCCCCTTTACACTTCACCCGACTCAAGACAGCCGTCTTGGCCCTCCCCACGCCAGTTCCCGCTCCTTATTTCCTTCTCTCTCTCTCTTTTGAGCCGGTAGTCGTGTACCTCCTTTGTTCTCTTCATGTGCGGATCCCTCGTTACTGTCCGGCTTCCCTTCCTGCCCTCACCACAAGGACAACACCAACACCAATCGACCTGTATACACGGATGTGCATTGGCGAGGGTAAGGGCGGGGTGGGGGAAGAGAGGAGGAGGGATTTTGGAATGTGAGCTAAAGTGGAACGACCTGCGCTTCACTTTTTTTTTGCTGTCCGTATGTGCGCGTGTGTTTTCTTGTGTGTCTGCGTCTGCGTGTACGCACCCACGTAAAAGCAAAAACTCGCACGAGAAGTCGCACGGGAAAAAAAAAGAAAACGGGCGAGGAGGAGACGGGGCGCGTGCCGCCAGTGCGACGCGCACATTGGCGTGGCGAGCAAACAAATGAACTGGGCGGTGCGCGTCTCGTCTCCGGTTTGGTATGAGGCGGGCCCTACCGCTCGACTGCGCGGAGCCTCGTGTGTGGCGCCGACCGACGCACTTATTTTCTCCCTTTTTCGGTTCTACGAGCGGCTTTGGGTTTTTTTTTTCCGCTTCTCTTGTAGCCACCATTGGGTGACGATAGGGAGAGGCACGAAAGGGGGGCAAGGGTATCGGGCAACGGTACTGTAAAACACGCAACGCTGCGGAGAGGCAACGCGGGTAGCGGTGTCAAGCCAGCACGTTACCAGACAACACGGACGAGCATCAATAACAACAGCAGCCAGCAAAAACAAATACAAGTAAGGTGAGAAGCATGCGCGTGTATGGCAGACATTGTTCCGACAAATAAGCGGGAAAGGCACGAGAAAAACACAGGACAGCACAGCGAGACAGCGGGAGGGGGCGAAGGGGGGGGGGTGGGGAAGGTGAACTCAACATGCAGAAGCCGCATGGGGTAGGGTTGGGGTGGAGGGACGTAAGTGAGGGAGGTCCGGTCTTGACAATAGCGGCGCCCTCCCCCCTCTCTCGCTCCCCCCCGCCCTTCTCTCCGACTTCCCGCTCCCCTTTTCGCCCGTGACTCTCCATAGCCGCGTGCACCTTTCCCCTATCCCCCCTCCCCCGTTCCATGTCCGGGCTGCCATCGCACTTGGGGACGAGGGGGGAGGGCGTCGCAGGGGGTGCTGAGGCAGCGAGGAGTGAGGATAGCAGGGTGTAGGCAAGACTGGCGGAAGAAGCGGTGATAGGCACCGCGCCGGACGCCAGCAGATCACCTGTGGCGCCGCAGAACACGTCTGCTCAAACAGATACAGGCACAAGTCCGCACCGAAACAAAAGAAAACTTCGAGGAAGGACGTCGGTATACGAAGCAGCCAGCTGACCTACGTGCCTGCTTCTGCTTCGCTGTGACAGCGACACGGCGCCTAGACAGCAGCTGCACACACCCACACGACGACGACAAGGACACAAACAGAAGCGATCAAAGGCACACGCGGCTTCTTCTTCTCGTTTCTCTTGTGCAAAGCGGTGGAGTGCGCGGGGGGGGGGGCTTTTGCGGAAGCAGCACGCGCGGTGAGGAGGGAGGAGGAAAGGCGCAGGGGTCGACGACAGGTGGTAGCAGAGATGCGCCAAACGAGTCAGCTGCCCGCGGAACCTCGGTGTTCGAAGAAAGAAAGAAGAAACGACAAAGAGTGAGAACACCACCGAGCTCGGCAATCTTTGTGGGAGGAGGGGAGGGACAGGGACGGGAATCGAGGGGAGGGGGCGCAGTTGGACCGTCCCGTCTACGCTCTCTGTGTGTCACCCTCTTCGGTGGAGGATCGCGGGACCTGGAAGGAGGCGGGGGGGGTGACGTGGTGTAGCAACGACGCGCCATAATGGAAGCTCTGAGCGGGGAGGAGGAGGGGGGAGGCGGGGGGGAGGGAGAGATGGATGAAGGCGCAACGCCGAGAAACAAAGACTGAGAGCGAGTACGCATACATTGGAGGAGGTGGAAAAGAGAAGGAGAAACACATACGGCGAGCACACGGACACACACACTCATGTGCACGGGCAATAAGGGGAGGGTGAGCAGAGGGGGAGAAGGAAGGAAGACAGAGCGAATGAGAGAGCGATGTGCCCCTGCCGGTGGCACCCGTGACCGCGTCGCCACGGTCATGTGTCGTTTGCCGAGCTCCGCAAAGGGGCTCCATGCCGCAGCAGGGCGAACTCAGTCGCATCAGCACCCGCGTGCACGCAAACCTGGGGGGACGGGAAAGTGCGCGTGTACGAGACGCAACACGGAGCGACACGTTGGGCATATGAGAGCAGGGAAGAGCATACAAAAATAAGGAGGCCCTCGCATACACGCAGGCACACACACACACACACACACACACTCACGGGCACACACACACACACAGGAGGTAACAAAGAAAACCGCGAACGCACACAGACACACGCGATGATAAGAGTGGGGAACAGAGCCGAAGGAACAAAAACAAGAAGGGAACACAAACGGCGATGTGGCTCTCGAAGAGCCGCAACGCAGCAATGGCAGAATAGGCGACGCCACCAGACACTCCGTGAGCACACGCAAGAGAGACAGTGCGCACGCACGCAGGCGGCGACGTACCCACACAGATACACGCATGTATATACGTGCATGTACATATATATTTATATGTAGATACATATTCACAAGCCTATGTCTGCCCACAGATGCATGCAAGAAACTCGCTCACATTGTCATGCGCTTCGCGAGTACCTTGAGACGCCGCGATGGGCGCGATGACGCGCGCGGGCTGCGCTGGCGTGTGGCGGTGCTCGCCACCACGACGTGCTCCATCACCCGTGCGTTTTGTGGTACGGACTCCGGCCCCGATAGCCCCGCACCGGACGTCGTCGGCGTGAGACCCGAACAGCTGTCCCACGGCCGCGGAGCCGGCTGGGCCTTGGGCGGCGTGGCGGGGCGCAGCGGGAGGCCGCGCTCCCGTGGCGAGCCGCGCCGCCTCTCGTGTTGCGCCTCCTTCCGTGGCTTGTGTGGCAGCTCCACCTCTACAGCGCTCACGATCGAGGTGACGTAGTCGCCCGAGGCGCTGACCTGCGCCGAAGCACGCTGCTCCACCTCACCTGGCACGGCCGAGCGCGGCGAAGCTCTGGCGTTGGTGGTCGACAGCTTCGACATGATGGCGCGCGGCGATACGATGGCGTGGGTGTCGGCCACCATCATGTAACCCTCGCCGACGCCGGAGCTGCTAATATCGGTGTCGCGGGTGAAGAACTGGTACTCGCCGTCCATCGCGAGGACGGTGCTGCCCCCGCCTGCCTTGGGCGTGGACGCGAACGGGACGTCCTGCGGGCCGGCCGCGCCGGTTGTGGAAACGAACACGACGGGCGACATCGCCTTCACGCGCAGCGATGACGGCGCCCGCTGCGGCGCGGGGGACGCGCCGAGGGTGGGGTTCGACCGACTCAGGCGCCGCTGGTCGTCCTCGGCGACCCTCAGCCGGTCGGGCGAGAGCGCGCAGAGGGACTGGCGTGGCTGTGCGAGCGGGTCCAGCTCGTCGTGGTGGCCGCGGCGCGCCGCAGGACCCGCCATCCGCGTGGTGGCACCCGTGGCGGCAGCCGAGGCGCTCGAAACCCAGTACGGCGACGCCGCGCCCGAGGTGAGCCTGTCGACGCTGTTGCCGCGGAAGCTGTTGATCGGGTAGAACTCGTCCTGGTGGTAGAGCGAGAGCGTGCGCTGGGGGCGCGGGCTCGGCGTCATGAGCGACGGCGCACTCGTCGCGGGGCTCTCGCTCGCCGTCGCCACCGCAGGGGCAGCTGGCGTCGTTTGGGCCGAGGTGACGCCAGTTGCTGGCAAGGCGGTGGACGCGCTCGCAGGCAGTGCCACGTCGGTCAGCTGCGGCGGGGGCAGTGTTCGCTGACCGCCGTCGTGGGGCCGTGGTCTGGCGGCCCCCGATGGCGAGATGCGCCGCGTGCTCGGCAGGGCGGGCATCGGGCTGCCCGCGTCGTCCAGAATTGTGACGACGGTGTGCGGCGAGGCGTTGCTCGAGGTGCGGCGGCTGAACCGTCCGCCCCCAGCCGTTGCCATAGACAGCGGCTGTAGGGAAAGCGGCACCACGCCGGCCCCGCGGGCTGCGGCAGGCGCGCCGGGCAGAGCTGGCGACGGCGCGGGGGTGTTGCCGCCGGCGAGGTCGGAGAAGCCGCCATAGGAGACGGTGGACCCGAAGCGCGTTCGTATCGGGCTGCCCGCTGTCCACGCCAGCAGCCCGTACTCGTCCACCTCCGTCACGGGAGCCGTCATCACCGCGTCGTGTGGCGTGCTCGCCGCGCTGGACATCGCCGTCACCGTCCCGGTCGCGGGGTGCATCTCCACCGAAAAGGCCGTGGAGTCAGTCATCGTGGCGGGCCGCCGCGGCGGCAGTCCTTGGGCGCCGGCGACGCTGCCGCCGCTGCCCCCCACGCCGCCGCCGCCGCCGCCGGCGCTATGTCCACGCGAGGCGATGCGATTGCGAAAGTTGACGCGGTCGGGCTGGCCCTTGATCGCCGGCGGCGCCGCTGGAGACTGCGTCTTGTGCTGCCCACCGCCCACTCCCGGCGCGCCGCGGGCGAAGAGGGTGTTGGGGTATACGCCGTTGTGCTGCTGCCCGCCCTCCTCGTCCCGCGCGCCGTGACGGTGCGAAGTCGACACCTCGAAGAAGCGGCTGCGTCGCTCTAGCACGGCTGCCTCCTCGTCGCTGTCTGGCGCGTCTTCTGAGGTTTGATGATGCGACGGTGGTCCCTCAGCTGTGCGGCTCGAGTGGGCGGACCGGGTCGAGATCGCCGACGCCGCGCTCGACTCGCCCGCGACCCGCTTCGAGAGCAGTGCGTACTCGGCGAGCGCGGCACCGAGGCCGCCCTGCTTCGCGCCCGTCCACCTGTCGGCCTGGAAGCCGTGCGAGAGCTGCGGAGGGCTTCCTCGCTCCCCGGACTGCGTCGGCCGCGGCTGGCTGTCACGCCGCCCGTGTGTGTTGGCGTCGTGTGGCAGCAGATGTGTCGTGGCGGCGTGCTGCGCTCGCACGTCGGCCGGCACCTCGTCCATGGCCATGAGGAAGGAGCCCTGGCGGAGCTTGCCGAAGAGTGCACCGAGCTTCGGGTCTGCACCGATGGTCGGGTTGGTGGGGTCGGCCGAGTTGGAGTCGGTGATCGTGGCTGGGGCCGTGTTGGAGACGGCGGGATTGGTGGGCGCGGTGTTGCTATGCATGTAGCTGTAGTGGCCCTGTGCCGACACCTCTGGAAGGCGTGTGGCAGCAGCAGCAGCAGTGGTCGGGGCTGCGTTGCTGCGCGCGTGTCGACCAGCCGCAGCACCGGCAGCAGCACCGACCGCCGTGCCGTTGTGCGCTGCGCTGCTCACCATCATCGAAGGCGCGGCCCCACCCGTTGTCCTACTGCGGGACGTCGACAGGTTACTCGCCGTAGCCGCGCCGCCGACACCGCAGCCGAAGCTGTTGGCGTCGTCCTCGTCGCCGTCGTCGTCAAAGAAGTTGCAGAAGATCGAAGGGGCAGCGGACGCGGTGCCGAGGGTGGCAGCCCCGCCGCGACCCCCTGCGTTCGCCATAAAGATGGACGGGTGCTGGTGCTGGCGCTCGTTCAGGAAGGCAGACGCTACGCTCGCTCCGCGTGCGGACGGTCGACGCGGCAGCGGTGCAAGGGCCGGCCCTTCGTCAACCCACGCGCCGCCCGTCGCGGGGCCCGGAAAGCACTGTGCCATCGAAGCACGGCGGTTCGGCGGCTGCGTGCCCGACGGGGTGTCGCTGCTGTTGCTGCCACTCGTCGTGCTGGAGGAGACATCAGCGTTGTCGCTGTCGTCGCTCCCCGCGTCTCTCGCGTCCCCGTACCGCCCCATGCCGTTCATGAACTGCTGCGCCGAGGGGGCGAACAGGCTTCCGCGCTGGAACTGAAAGCGGCTTTGCATGCGGCCTGCACCGAAGGAGCCGCCGCAGGGGGACACCGGCACCTCGTCGCCGCCACCCGCGCCAGTGTCCTCCTCCGCCACGCGGTCCAGCAGCGCGGTGAGGCCGGCGCCGTGCGACGTCTCCGCGCGTGTGCCGGCCTCGTCATGCTCGTCATCCGCGTCCTCATCGCCGCCGTCGCTCTCAGCGCCGCGCTGGAAGTTGCCGCGAGCGCGGTGGTGGGTGGTGTTCGGGGTGCGGCACGCCGCGTTCGCAGTTTGGCGAGCGCGGTCACCGAACGGCGGCGGCGGCAACGCGTAGTCCCCGCGACCGGGGTGGTTAAACCCCGAAAACGGGGCCGCGGCGTGCTGTACGCGGAATGGAGAGCCGTACTGCGCGGGGGCCAGGGGCCCCATCATCCCAGGGCTGCCCCTGTGGTAGCCCGGGTGCATCGCCATAGCGCCGGCGTGGGCGTGGCGGTGGTGGGGGTGGGCTGGCTGGCGCGAAGCTGGCGAAACGCGGCTGAAGAACGGGGCGATGTCCTCGTCACTCCACTCGGGCGATTCGAGCATGGGCACGTCCGGCAGCACAAAGTCGCTGCCGCGACAAGGCCGCCGAAGCTGCACAGGGCGCATCGCGGCACACGTAGAGGGGATGGGGAGAAGATCGAGAAAAGAAAAGGTGGGGGTTCGACCAGCTTACAGGCCAGTCGAAGGCCACTTCCAATAACAGAAAAGGAGAAGAAAAAGGCTCGCGCTATAACAATGCAGCAGTGAACGGAAATAGGGCAGAGGGGGCGAGGGAAGGGACACGTGCTTGCTCTACAAAAGCAAAGAGCAGTTGCTAGGTAGTCCCGAGCGGACGGAGTCTGCAAAGGTCACGACCGAACGTGCGTGCGTGAGGATGACACAGAAAGTGAGAGAGTGGCGGGGAGAGAGAGTGTGTGACTGGGGGGGGGGGCGGCAGATGATGCAGCTTCTGAACTGGAGAAACAAAAGTAAAAGAACGCAGCAGCTAAGAGAGGGGGCGTAGAGGCGAAAGCAGATGCCCGCGCGGACTGACGGCTCAGAGGCGCAGCAAGCACGGCACGCAACACAGAAAAGAAGAACCCAAAAACACAAAGAAGTCAAACAGAGAAGGACACCACGCCCACACACAAAAATGCAAGATGGGGAGGGGCTTTCAAGCGAAACCTCAAGAAAAAAGGAGCCAATAACAGGAGCCCCTTATCTGCTGACTGCGTGTGTGTGTGTGTGTGACAGTGCGTGGCCGCAGGCGTGCGCAGGCCGGATGCACACACTATTGCAATAGCGTACCAGGGAAAAAGGCACACCTGCACCTCGAAAGACAGACGCAAGACACCGGTGAAGTGAGAGGGGCGGGGAGGGGAGCGTGGGTCGGGTACGGTCAACTGCAACGCGCAAACTGAGAAAGACGCTGAAGGGAGGGGACGGGCCAGGCGAGTGAATGAGCAGGAGGAGAAGGCAGCAAAGAAGCACGCGAGTGAGGGGGGAGGGGGGGGGTTGAGAAGTGAGTGGGAAGGAGGAGGAGAGGTAGAAGGGAAGAGGAAGTCGGAAGACACTTGTTAATGGTGGAGAGATGGGGGGGGGGGGGCGGTTGGCACACACACAAGCAGAGGTAACAAGCCACGCAGCGCAAGCAACTATACAGACACACGCCCACGCACACACACACACAAACGCACGATCAGCGGGAAAGGCACTGGCGCGCACGCCGGGCCAACAGAAGAAAAGGAAAACAGACGAATGGGAAGCAGGCGCGAGGGTAGGACTAGGACAGGATACAAATCCGTGTCAGGAGCAGACGTAACCCAGAGAAAAACAGATAGAGAGAGGGAAGGCTTTAAAAAAGGAGAGGATGTGCGACTAGCAAAGGAACGCAATAGATCTGGGAAAACAAAAAGGGGAGCCAGCTGGAGCGAATTCGCGCAAGCAGCAAATCTTCGAGATACTGTTAACTACAAAAAAAAAAGGACGCGAAGAAGGTGTTTGAATGGAGAAGGAGGAAGGGAAAAATGCTTGGATTAAACTCCGGTCACGCCGGAAAGGCACGAGGCGCACGCCAACGAGGACGAGGAAACAAACAGACCAACAACAACAACACACAAAAAAGCAGAGGAGAAGGTGAGGCGAGAGAAGAGAGCAACAAAAATGGCGACGAGCTAAGCAGGTCGAGTGGGGCAAAGATGAGGAGAGGAGGATGAGAACAGCAAAGCGCTCACACGCACGCACACACACAAGCCGCAAACCGCAGAGGCCCACGGAGCAGGTACGCACGCACCCACGCACAAGATGCGACTCACACAGCGTCACGTCAACGCGCTTTGCGAGAACAGAGAAGACAACAATAAGAGAACTGCACAGGGAGCTGACCAGGAGGAAAGGGCCGCCAACCAGCCGAAGTGAAAGACGCCGTACGACAGACAAAGAACTATGGGAGCCTAAGAGCAAAGGACCAAGGAGGGAGGCTGATTGGAGAAAGTTGTGGGCGCGTGCTCACGCGCTAGGGTTGCAAAGCGACGCGCCACTCCGCGAAAAAGGAAAAAAAACAGAAATTGAAGCCAGCTCAACCGTCGAGGTGAGCGAGGGACACAGGAACAGAAAACAAAAATACAGGTGAGAAGGGGGTGCGCAAGACCGTAGGTGTGGGGTGAAAGGGGGGGAGAGAGAGAACGAAATGGGGCACCACACTACAAGCGGCGTTTGTGTGTGCGGCAAGCAGAACAGCTGGACGGCAAGCGTCTGTGAGGAAAGGTGTGCGTTCACCTCTCTTTTTCTCTTTCTTTCTGTTTCGTGACTTGCCCTACTCCAGAAACAAAGGAAAAAAGTGAGGTGAGAAAACTCTGTTTTAAAAAAAACGAGACACGGACTGAGCCACACACGGCGGAGTGGAAAGGGGGGAGGGGGAGGGGGAAGAAGAAACGCGCGGCCCCGATAAAGACAGATGAAAACTGAGGTGAAAGGAGCGAGAAGACAGACAGAGAAAGAGAGACAGAGAGAGAAAGGGGCAGAACAGTTCGACAAGAGAAAACACACACACACGCACCGTGAGCCGGCGTGCGATGCCAGCCAACAAGTCTCAGGGGCAAAACGAGAAAGAGGGCAGGAGCACCGATGAACACGGCAGTGAGAAAAGGGGGAAAGGGCAGAAAAAAGCACTGGAAAGAGCGGACAACCAAAAGGAGGGCGAGGCGTCTCAGTTAAAAGAGCGCGAGGAGAAGTGGGCAACTCTTGAACGAATTCGCGCGTTGGGGGAAAGAACAGGAGTGAAGGACGCAAGATGAGAAACGGAGGAAAGAGGGGGAAAAAGGGGGTCGAGAGGCACGAAGGCACGCACGCACACTCACAAAAGGCCAACAAAAAGAAAGAGAGAGGCGCTCTTCTTTTTTTAGAAAAAGGAGAACGTGCCAGAAGTACAAGAAGGGGTGCAAGCTCGTACGCAGGCAGCTGGGTCGGCGGCAACGCACTCTCGCGTGTCCCTCGCAAGACTCCGGCGTCCTTCTCTTCTTTCTGCCTGTGTTTCGAACTTGATTCCTCTTTTTTTTCTTTCCGCTCTCCAGTCGTCTGGGTCGACTCCGAGTGCTTTTCGGAAGCGAAACCCACAAAAGTAAAAGGAAACTATAGATATGCCGGTATAGGTGGCTGTAGCGCGGGCAGCCAGGGGACCGTCTTACACCGACTGCACTTCTTCGTCGCCACCACTGTTTCTCTCTTTTCCTCTTCACTTCTTCACTGCAAGCCTGGGCGCACCAGAGGAAGAGCAGCGGCTTCACAGTCGGATGCACAGAGCGGAAGGTCAGAAAGGAAGCAAGAGGAGGAGTGGGAGGAGGGGGTTGGAAGCGGGAATGGGAGGCACAACACACACAGGCACCGCAGCAGCCACGCGCAGGCACGGTCTGCGGCGTCAGGGGTGAAGGAAGTTGATGCCAGGATAGAGGCAGAGTTTGAGGACCCCAGCTGCACGACCGAGCAAAAGAAAAGAAACGTCCACGGGGGAAAAGCGGCACAACCGTCACAGAGTGTGGCGAGAAGGAAAAAAGAAAATGGTATGCGAGCCTGCCAGAGGCGGTGTATCAAGCGCAAACAATGGAAGAGGAAAAAGAAACGCAACACTCAACAGCAGCGACTGGGTGGTGGAGGAGGATTTGGGGCAGGAGAGGGTGAAGGCAACACGTCGAGGACGGGAAGACACACACACACAACGACGGCAATCGAGACAGGCCGAGGAGAGCAGGAGCTAAAGGCGCAGAGCAGAGAGGAAAACACGAAATCAGCAGCGACGTTCAAGACTGTAGGCAGCGTTTCCGAGAACAACGACACACACACACAGACACACGCACGCCAGCCGCACAAAACCTGCGCACACACACACGCACACGCTCACGTCTGTAAAGGAGCAGCAGAAAAAAACGAAAAAGGGAAAGTGGGTGAGAGGAGTGGGAGAGATGACGGGAAGACACGCGTTAGAAGGCGGCCACGGGAGATGGCCAGAACACAATCCCAGGGAAACGAGAAGAGCGCGCGAGGTGCAAGCACCTCCACCTTGACCGGTGTATGAGGGAACGTCCGAAGACTACACGGAGTCGGGAAGAGAAGGAGGAAGAGGGCGAGACAGAGGGACTTGAACGGACACACTCACACAAATACAAGAAAACCACGCACACGCGTACTCAAACGCACGCACCAGCACGCAAGTCAAACAGAGAGCTACAGACGAAAACCACAGCAGCAGAGCAGAAACGAAAAAAAAAATGGAGAAACAAGGAGGAGACGCGCTGCTAGAGAGCCGGTGGTGTTAACACGGCGCACAGCAACAAAAAAAAAGAGCCGCAAAGCGCAGCAGAGGACTCCGCCGCGGAGACGTTTATGAACGCGTAGTTCTTTTTGGTTTCGCTTGCTCTTTGTGAGGCAGCCCCTTTTTTTTTTTTCGGCGTCCGCGTTCACCTTGGCGCGCAGACGAACCAGCGGAGAGCGAAAGGGCAGCGGCGAAAACGGTCTGCAACTGCGTTGGCACCTTTTGGACTGGATTCGCCCAGCGCACCGTCGCGCGGAGACACGCAAGAGGTGCACCAGACAACACGCACGCACCGGGCGACGACGCCGTCGCCTCTGGTTCGTGGCTCCTTACGACCTCGAGTCGGCCCCCTTGAGTCGTGCAGACCGCCGCGGAAGCTCGAGAACAAGAAAAAAGGAAAAACGAGGGGGAGGGAGCGATGGCGAGAGGAGACCGAGATGCGGCTCGCGCCCTCGAGTGCGTCGTCGTGTGTTAGCACTGCACCACGTCGGCAAGCCGTTTGACTCCGAGTGGCGCCGAGGGGTCTCCGCCTCCTCCTCGGAATATAGGAAAGAAAAAAAGGCAGCAAGGGAGTCGCAGGGCCAACCGTTTTCTTTGAAGAGAAAGAGAGAGACGGGACTTGACTGTATTGGTTCAACCCGCCCGCCGCGGTTCCAAACTTCCACGCGTGGATGCTCTTGCGTCGGTGTCTGCGCCGTCTGCTTCTGTGTCGGTGTGTCGGAGAGGTCTCTGGCGTGCCCGCTTGTGTGCCTCACGGAGAGTGGGAGCGAGGCCGCCCTTCCGCTGCGTTGTGCGAGTACTGCGGTGCGCAATAGGCGGCGGCGGAGAAGGAACAGACGCACCGGCACCGACGACGTGGGAGGGGGTGGGGGGGCGCGCGGTGATGTGCGAAGGCTGGACAGCGGTGCACTCCCGATTTGGAGGTGGAAAAGCTGCTAGAGCAGCCGTTGGGCAGCGGCACCGGCACGTGGAGGCGCAGGCGCACATACACGCACACACGCATGTATGCCAAAGACAGCGGGAGATGAAAGACAGTACAGAAGTTGACGAAGGGGGAGGCGGAAAAGACCCATGACGGACATTAGGGGCAGGAGGAGGCATACGAATGGCGGATGCGGGGTGTCCTAACTGTCTCGAGAGGAGCGAGTCGACGTACTCGTACGCGTCGACGGAAGAGTCTTGAAACTCGAGCTCGTGCGTGTTGCAGTGCCCTGGCAGTTCCTCACAAAGCCCCTTCTCCCTTTGCCCTCCCTCCGAGGTGCCTCTGCGCGTCTGCCAGCAGCACGCACACTCGTGTTTACAAAGGGGGGTTCTGTGAGTGCTGTTGTTGTTCTTCAGTTTTTTGCACGCCTCCGTTGGCTGTCCGCGAGCAGGCGCACGTCCTGCAGTTCTTCCGTTGTGTCTTCTTTTTTCCGTGTGTGTGGGTGTGGGTTCTCCGTGCCATCTGGGATACTTGCGTTGCAAGGGGGTGGGGAGGGGAAGGGGGGCAAGAAACTGGAAAAATGATAAGAGGAGCTTCGATAGGAGTGTGCGTGTACAGGCGGGTGTGTGTGTGTGTGTGTGACGCGTGCCTCGTGGGAATGTGGGGGAAAGAAGGGAGCTCAAAGCTCTGCTTCCGTTTCCTACTCGCCGACCCGCGAACGCAACGGCGATGTCGAGAACCACACCAGCCCAGGTGTGCGTGTGCACAGAGGAAAAAAATGAAGGCAAGAATGGTGTTTGCGGGTGCAGCTCAAGACACGTCGGCAACAAGAAAGCGTAGAGAGGAAACGAAGAAGCAGAACGAGTGGTGCACACCTGCGCCACTCGTCCTGCTTCTTGGTCGCGTTCCTCTGGCGTGATTGCCGATGAGGCCATCGCACCAGGAGGACAAGCACTAACCACAGAGTGATGAAGAGAGCGGTCATATCAGGAAAGAGCGGAAAGCCAGAAAAAAAAAAAGGGCCGGGGTGGGAGGAGGATGGAGAGGGGGGTGAGGGCGGGGGATCCGTACACTTCCGGAGGTGGCAGTGCGCGAAGGGGGTTAAGAAGGGAGACGCCGAAATGCAGACCTGCGTGAAGGGAGTAGTCCGCAGTAGAAGAGGGGAAGGGGAGGAGAGGACAGGGGCACCCTCGTGTCGCTGTAGCGGCCTCGGCGGCTGGTTCGCTTCGTGTGCGTGCGACTGAGGAGAAACGTGTACGGACGTGCACTGCGCGAAGTGGAGAAGATGCGCAGCGAGGGGAGGGGACGAGGCGCGGGGACCTGCTGACGTGAAAAGTGCGGGGGGCGCTCAGTTCGATTGTGCATGCAAGTGGGTACGTATGCGTGTGCGCGCTCGAGACGCCGGACTGAGTTGCCTCGAGTACAGTGCAGCAGGAGAAGCGTGGGAGCGGGGAGCGGAGAAGAAACTGCGGCAGCTGGACAAGGCGTAAAAACAACAACAGGAGAACGAGGTGAGACCATCGGCACACAACGAGGGAGAAGTAGAAAAGCGTGGACGAGGTAAGAAGGCGGGGATGGAGGTTGTCGAATGCGTCGGAAGAGAAGACACGAGTTAGATCGCCTCGTTGAAGCTATGGCGGTGTTGTGAGAGGCATCCAGGGCTACGGCGGGGGAGAGGAAGGAAGTGGAGGAAGTGGAGGGAGGGAGGGTGAGGAGTCAACAAATGGAGGACGAGGCACGGTGCGCTGACTGGCACCCAAAATGCCAACGGGAGGGAGGGGGAGAGTGAAGGGAAAGGGAAGAGAGCCGGGAAAGGGGCGGCGAGCGAGCATGACGTGCAGGGCGAGCGACGACGTGGCTGTAGATGGGGGGAGGGGACGAGGGCACAGGTGGAGAAAGGAGCGGATGCTCGTACCAAGAGAGACGAAGAGAGAGACGAGCCGGCACACCATTGGGCAACAACGACCGCAAAGAAAAAAAAAAAAACCGAAAGCGCCAGATCACTGAACACCAACAAACCCGCGTTGGCGCACATCCTCACATACGCAAACACACACACACACACACACAAACCGTCCAAACACGGCCGGCAACGAAAACAGAAAAAAAAAAGGATGAAAGAAGAACTCACTGCAGATGTAGCGAGCGGGACGACGGCAACGCGCCAGAGGGCCTGTCGTAGGCGTGGGCGTCCCCGTTGTCCTGCCCCTCCACGGAGCGCTCCAGGCCCGGCGGCGACTCCACCCCGCCGCTCTTCCTCGGCGCGACTGCGCGGCCGTTCCCCGCGCTCGCCGCGCCGGCGCGGGGTGCAAACACGCTCGCGTTCAACAGCGACGTCAGCGACGCGCCAGGCCCGCCGGCCTCCCACCGCGGCTCATCGCGCAGGACCGTAATGCGGGTCAGCAGATCCTCCGTCGCGCCGCGCGTCGCCGTCGCCGTCTCCGCCGCCGAACGCGCCTCTGCCTGCCGCTGCCGCTCCTGCTGGCGGCGGAGAGCCTCCGCCGTCAGACGAGCTACAATGGAGGGGGCCTCGTTGAGCCGCCGCGACCCGTGATTGCCGTCCTCGCCATCACACGATCCGGTGCTCATGATGCGCTCCCGCGTCGGGCGGGCAGCGCTTGTCCACAGAGAGCTCGCCGCGGGTACACCGGTGCGCCCGGTCGCTGCTGCTGGTGTGGATGAGGAGCCGTTGTCGCGCGTGCTACAGCCGTCCAGCAGCAGGGCGTCTGGCAGCGGCGACAGCGCGCGCGGCGGGGCGAGGCGCCGTGCCGCCGCAGTGTTCGCTCGGGGCGCCGCCGCCCCCATTCGCGCCGACAGCATCCACACCAGATCCTCGGCAGCGTCGCCACCGCCGCCGGCCCCACCGCTGCTGCTGAAGTCGGCGTGAGACCGGTTGTAGTCGTGTCCACTCAGCGCCGACACCCGCTCCGCCGCCAGCCCGACGGTGGACCACACCGCGAGCGATGAGCTCGCCGAGGGCGGGCGCTGCGCGGAGGTCAGCGGCAGTGCACCCCCGCCGCGTGTGGCCGCACCCGCCGCGGACGCGCCTACACGCGATCCGTTGCGCCGGTCCGTGAAGACGGAGAAGTCGTCCGAGCTGCGCTGCACACCGCCGTTGCCACCCAACACGGGTGAAGTCAACCCGCTCGTGTGCAGCGCCAGGGTGAGAGTGCCAGAGTCGGGTGTGCTTTCGTCGGCGCCAGCGTCGGCGGTGCGGACTGCGGCGTGCGGGGGTTGTCGCGACGGCTGCAGCTGCCAACCGCCCATCGCCGTGACGGTGCCTCCAGCGCCGCCACGGCGGGGCAGTTGCGGCGACGGCGAAGGGGAGAGCGCGAGCGGCGCGGTCGCGATGGCCAGGACGCTCTGCCCGGGGCGGGGCGGCGGCACCAGCACGGAGCCGTCCACGCTACCCCAAATGCCGCTGCCGCCCATCGCTGGGTCACAGTCTGCGCTGGCGAAGGGCGCGCAATGCACCGTGCCACCGTTGCGACTGCTGTCCACGCTACTCATGGTCGTAAAGGCGTGATCGAGGCGGCTGCCAGCAACGTGCACGGGCACGGCTGAGGCGCTCTCGAGACCTGCGCTGCCGTCGTCGGCGATTGCGCGATCGCCGACGCGCGGGCGTAGACGGCTCGCAACGATGGTGCGCCGAACGCGAAGGCGGGTCGGGCCAGACGAGCTCAGCGTCGACAACGACGAGGCCGCAGAGGGGAGCGCCACGCGGGTCCCGGGAGGCGAGCACGGGGCAGTGTTGCGCCGCCGCTGCAACGTCTGCGGCGGCGGAGGCGGCGGCGCCGAGGGAGCGGCCTCCACAGGATGTGCCGACCGCGACGCGGCGCCGTGCTCGTGGCGTGCGCCCATGAAGCTTGTGAGGAGGTCCACCGTCGCACGCGGCAGCGAGGGGGCTGCCAGCGCCGGGCGGGCGGCGGCGCTGCGGATGAAGGACGGCGCCGCCGGCGCCACAAAGAAGGACTGCGGGGCGCGAGCGGCGAAGTCGACGACAATCGTTCGCGCGCTGTCGTCGCAGCTCGGGTCGTCGCAGCTGTCTACGTCGTGGTCGCGCGTCGCGGTCGGATGCCTGTCGCGTGGCAGCCCGCGGCTGCTCGTGTAGATCTCCGTGAGATGCGCGCTCTCCAGCACAGGCTGCGCGTGTGCCACCTCTGCGACAGCCGTGATGGTGCTGCTGCCGCCGCTGCTGGTGATGGCGCCCGTCACCGCCCTGCGGTTTGTCCCCCTCGCACCGGCGGCGATCGGCACCACGATGTGCACCTCCGATCCCGTCTCCAGCATTGCCGGTGGCGCGCGACTTCCCGTCGTGCCCTCCTCTGCCCGTGGTACGTGTACGGCCTGCTGCGAGGCAGCTGCTGCCGAGAACGGTGGTGGGGGCGGCGGCGGCGGCGGTGCGGCACTCGGGTAGTACACTTCGCTGCTCACCATGCTCGACCGCGCGCTGAGATGCGAGCTCTCTGGCCGCGCCGTCCGCCCCAGCGCCGCCGATGCCCCCGGGCCGCTGCTCGAGTTGCTCTGGCTGCTGCGAGTGGCCGTCGCCGTCGTGGTGGTGGTGCTAGCGAGCGTGGCGGCGTCCGCGGAGGAGGCGGACGCCGACACGGGCACCGGCGGAGGCGCAGAGGGCACGACAGCCATCATCGCGCCGCCCGCAGTCGTGGAGCTTGTGGAAAGAAGCTCCACGATGCCGTTGCCGTCCCCGCTGTGATCTGATGTCGACGCGCGCCGGCCCCGCTCCTTGCGACGCCGCCGCCGTGCGCAGTTTTCGCGTGCGTCGTCCTCGGCGCAGGCCTTCTCGAGAAAGGAGAGCACGTCGCTGCCGGCGGAGGTCTGGCTGTACCTCTGCAGGCCGGTGTGGCGAGTCGAGCTGAAGCCAAACGGCGAGCGCGGCCGCGTGGAGGCGGTGGCGTCGATGCCCGCAGCGAACACCCTTTCGTGCGTCTCCAAGGCCGACACCCCGGTGACGCTCGTCCCGGCCAGGCTCCTCAGCCTCACCGTCTTGGGTGGAGCCGGCGGGGGCGGGGGCGGGGGTGAGGAGTGTGAGGAGCTCGCGCTGACCTGCGGCCGTGGCGGCGGTGGCGGCGGCGCCTGCGTTTGGAGGTGCCCGGGTGGCTGGTAGGCGAGGCTGGGTGCAAACGGGTTGCTGGTCATCGCTGGCGGGGCGGTGGCGCTGCCGTTGCTCGTGACGCTCGTTAAGAGCAGCGTCTCTGGCGTGGCGGTGGTCTTGCGGTTCATGGGCGAGCGCAGCTCAGACGACTTGCTGAGCCGCGTGGAGCTTCTCGGCAGCGAGGAGAACGGAACTGTTAGCGGCAGGCAGCCGTTGCCGCCGCCGCCGCCACTGCCGATGCCGCTGCCGTGAGCGCGGTCCTGCGGCGGTGCGCTGGGCGGTCGCCGGAAAGGGCTCAGCGGCGGCGGCGGCTCGCGGTGTGGCGACTGTGACGACGACGACGTTGCCGCCGCTATGGCTGGTGCCGCTGCCGGTGGTGGACCGCCCGATGGTGCCCCTGGTGCCCTCACCGTGGCGGGTGCGTGCCGCCGCGAGTCGTGCTGGAACAAGGACATGTCATACGGCGGTGGAGGGGACGCAGACGGCGATGGCGTGCCGCGGCCGTGGTGGCCGCCGGTAGACAGCGTCACCAGGCTGGCGGCGCTGGACACGCCGTCTCGCGACGTCGCCGCGGGGAAGCGGCTGGACACGTGCGTGCTGGCGGCGGTGAGGTACCACTCTCCACTCACGTCGTCCTCCCCGTCTTCCTCCTCCTCCATCTCCCGATGCCCCCCGGCGCTCAGGGAGGTGGGGCTCGTCGCTGTGCGACCGCGCGAGTACGACATCGTCGCTGGCGCCGACGCCAACCCGCTAGCCGTCGCGCGCGCGGAGGGCAAGGCGGACGCGGCCCGCGTGGTCGGCGCCTCCGCGAGCGCCGCGGCACCGATGGCCTGTCCCCCTGCGTCTCCGTCGCTCGCGACGCTCGACGCGGCGGTTGTGGCGGAGGTGACGGCGCCGACGCCGATGGAGTAGTCGTCCCCGTCGCTCTGCGCCTGCCGCAGCGAGGACGCCGTGGAGACGGTCGGCATGGTGGCCCCCCTCGTTGCCGTGCCCGCCGTCTCGGGTCCGGGCGAGGCGGAGGGCGCGGGGGCAAAGTCCTTGCCGGAGCCGATGGGGTAGTACCACGAGTACACGTGGTCACCCTCGCTCAGACTGCGGCGCTCGGGCAAGGAGCTCGCCTCGTCGCCCTCGTAGCCGCTCCCCTCACGGCGCGAGCGGCGGCGGCGGCGCGCCAGGGCGTCGCGATTGGGCCGCCGCGACACGTCAGAGCCGCCATCTCGAGGGCTGCGCGGCGAGCTCCGGTCATCCGTGATGCTGCTGAGGGTGTCCGTGGCGGACCGGCTTCGATCCACCTCGCGCACCACGACCGGCGGCCCACGATGACAGCCACGCGTCGAGGTGGAGGCAACGAGCTGCAGCACCGGGCTGCGCTCCAGCGCGGCGCCGTTGGATGCGGCTTCACATCTGCCGGTCACCAACTGCGGGGTTGTGCTTTGGAGCCGGTCCGTGAGAGCTGCGAAATGCAGCCCAGGCGCGCCACCAGCATCGGCGGCGGCGCTGTCGCTGCGGCGGCCCCGGCTCTTGCCACCTCTCGTCCGCCAACTTTTACGCTTCTCCCTTTCCTCCACCTCGACCGAGCTGTCCAGCGCGGCGTCCAAGAGGCGCGTCGCGTCAAGGCTGTCGCCGCTCGGCTCCGACGACGACAACGCTGCCGCAGCCGCAGCCGTAGCCGCGCCGTCTACGTGCCGCAGCATGTCGCCGTAGTAGGACGAGTGGTACGCGAGCAGGAAGTCCGCCCCGAAGCGCGAGCTGTTTGACAGTGTCGTCGCCACCGAAGACTCTAGCCACGAGTGCTGCGCGGTCTGCCCGCTCGATGTACCCTCGTTGCTTCCTGACACAGTCGCAGAAGTCGACGACGACGACGACCTCGACAGCGAGGCGGAAGGGCGGCGTAGGGTGGCGGCCACCGGCGACTCCAGCACCGGCGCGGGTCGGGCCACGGCAAAGGAGGGTATTGCTGCCAGCAGCTGCGCCGACGACGACGGTGCAGGGGCAGCGGTGCGGCCCTTGGGTCGCATGCTCAGCACCGCGGCCGTCAGCGAGCCGAAGACTGCGTAGTCGAAGAAGCTCCCTGCGGCGCTCTCCAGCTGCGCGCCCGAGGCGGAGCGGTGCAGGAAGAGCTGCACGCCGGGCACGGGAGAAGTCCCTGATGAACCAGAGCCGGCGCTGTGGTCTAATGTGCCGGCCTTTCGTGCCGTCGTCGTCGCGGCGGGACGCGCCAGCGTGGCCGCCGTCGACGTCTTGGCAGCGGTGGGCGGTGTTGCAGGGCTTTGCTGCGTTTGCCAGGCCGCGGAGGTGCCGCGACTGGGGTGGCCGCGATGTGCGGCGTCAGAGGCCACTGCACCGTTGCTGCCACCACGCACACTGCCCGTGCAGCTCGACGCCACTGCTGGTTCCTCGCGGCAGCCACGGGCCGCCATCTCGACAGCCTCTACCTTCTCGCTCGCTGGCGCAGAGTCCGGCGCCCTCGAGCTGCGTCCTCCACCGGACACTGAAGACGGCGCGGCAGCGTGGGCTGCGGCAGTTGTGTCGGCATCCACAGCGCGCTCCGCAGCCACCGCCTCGCCGCTGCCCCCTTCCCCCCGCGGTGACTTCTCCGTCAAAGTCCTGTCGGTGCCGCCGCCCCACGCCGGCTTGTGGTTCGACACGACGGACGCCTTGACGAGACGCGCTGCGGATGGGGACGGAGTTGCGTGCACGCGGCCTGGGCTCGGGTCAGCAAGCGGGGAGGCGGTCTGACTCACCGTCGGCATCGAGCTGAGCGTGGGTGAGCCCGCCCCCTCGTCGCCCGCCCCCGTCGCAGCTGCGGCGGAGGCACCGAACACCGGCAGCGGGGCCACGGGGACGGTGGCGAGTCTGTCGGCGCTCTGCCGCACCACCGCGCGGGGTGGCGGCCCACGCGATTCGGGCAGCTGCACCTCGACGGCGGAGAAGGCCGGTACAGCGGGCGTCTGCAGCTGCGGCGCGCTCAGCGGCGGCGGGCGCCGCGATGCCGTCGGTGCGGGCGGAGCGGCAGCCGGTGCTGGTGCTGCTGGATGCTGAGCGTTGTGGGCAACGGCAGCAGCCTTAGATGCGGGTGGATCGCGTGTGCCCGCATTCCTGGAGCGCTGCCGCTGGGACATGGAAGGCGGGGTTGGTGCTGCTTTGCATGTCATCGCCACGCATGGCGCAGTGGCAGGAGGTGGCGGCTGATCAGAGGTGGGCCTCCGCGGTGCAGCATCAGCAACGGCCTTCGCGGTGCCTGCTGTAGCTGCTGCGGTCCGCTTGTCCCGCTTCGACGCGCGCGTGAGGCTGCCGTCAGTGGGTGCGGTGTGCGCGGCATGAGGCTTGGAGGACGACGTGGACAGGGGAGGCGGAGGAGGCCCGTCACCCTTCGCGCTTTCATTCGCAGGAGTGCCGTGGCTGCCGCGCCGGTGCGCCCCGCTTGCGTGCTCGAGCTGATGGCGCTCCTTCTCTTCCATCTTCTTGTGCAGTCGCTGGCGGATCGCCTCGCGCTTCTTGTGGCGAAAGCGTTTGTTGTACGTGGGGTTGTCGAGCTCGTCGTCGCTGGACCATTCGGGTGAGTCCAGTACCGGCACCTCCGCCAAGACAATGAGACCACCACGGTGCCGATGCTGCAGCGGCAGCGGCGGCGGCGGCGTCGCGCGTGGCTCCTCCTCCTGCCTGGCGTGCTTCCGTTGGCGCGTCATGATTACGTGAAGATGAGGCAAGAAAATGAGGGCGACGACGGAGTGGCGAAGTCGCGGATGACGATTAGAACACAACAGACAAAAACAAAACAAATCGCAGATATCAAAAAAGAAAAGCGCACCGTAAAGACACCAAGAACACACGCAGACAGACAGGCACACGCGGACCAGGAAGGAGAGTCGGTGGCAAAGGGGGGGAGGAGAAGGACGCGGAACGCGACGAGGATCACTTGTGACGAGCGGGTGATGGCACGAGACACCGACACGGTGAGAAATTGGGGAGAGGGGCGAACACAACGACAGGGATAAGAGATCAGCACCACACACGGAGAAGAAGCCACACGAACAACAACAGCGGCGTTCGCGATGAGGACCGGCGGCGCAACAAGCAAGCAGGCAAGGGAAAGGAAATACCTTGAAAACTGAAAAAAAAAAAAACGGCAGATGGGGCGGAAGGAAGGCGGGTGGGAGGAGGAGTGGAATGGAAGTTACCAAGCAAAGCAAAAACAAAATACACACACACACACACAATAACAACGAAGAGAGCGGGAAAAAAGGGAGAAAAAGTAGTCGATAAATCAAGATATATAAGATGAAGCAAGAAATACACCAAA
>JASAOO010003379.1:0-49920 GCA_030849075.1 Zelonia costaricensis | reverse complement strand
AGAGAAAACAACAAAAAGCTCGAACGGGGTAGCGCGTTCGCGGGGGACGGATGCAGCAGCAGCAGCAGCAGCTGTGGTGACTTGACAAGTGGGAAAGGAGATTGGAAGAGGAGAGCACTCGGCGCGGTCACATGTGCACGCGGAGAGAGAGAGAGGAGATGCGCTCGTCACAGTGCGCCGCAAGCCCGACGCATCCACTCTCCACGCTCTGACACGATTCTCTCAATAACCTCTGGACGCGAAAACAAAAAAAAAAAGCAAAAGGGAGAAGAAGAGCACTTGTGAAACGGGGTGACGTTCTCTGACAGCCAGGCAAACGTCCTTCAGCATTCCTCTCTCATCCTTCGCCTTCTTCACGGTAACATGCGCGTCAGCACAGCCCCTCTGCGCACACGCACAAGCGCGCACACACACACACGAGCACAGGCACACACGTGCCGGTACTATTCCCCTCTCCTCTCCTCTCTTATCCTCTCCTATCCTATCCTATCCCCCTCCTCACGACTTCGGCCGCTCCCTCCCCACTCTCACTTTGGTGCCTTCACCGCCACGTAGCCCGAGCTGCAGTCGGCTACAGAGATGATGCGCGGCGGTCGGCAGCAATTCAGTTCTGCAGCTCCGACGCGTCGACGACCGGCAGCGACGAGACCTCGTCACGCACGCTCTTGTACAGCACGGTGGAGAGGTAGCGCTCACCGAACGACGGAATGATGGCCACAATCGTCTTGCCCTCCATCTCTGGCCGCTCCCCGATCTTGAGCGCCGCGTACACGTTCGCGCCACCCGAGAAGCCGCAGAAGACGCCGTCAGTGCGCGTCAGCTTCAGCGACGTCTCGATCGCGTCGTCGCCCTTCACGGGGAACACCTCGTCGACAAGGCTGCGGTCCAGCACGTCGGGCACAAAGCCAGCACCGATGCCCTGAATCTTGTGCGGCCCCGGCTTGCCGCCCGACAGCACCGGCGACTCCGCCGGCTCCACGGCGACGATGCGGGCGTTGCTGCCAAACTTCTTCAGCGCGCGGGCGACGCCGGTGAGCGTGCCGCCCGTGCCGACGCCGGCCACGTAGCAGTCCACCTGGTGGTTCGTCTGCTCCCAAATCTCCGGCCCGGTCGTCTCCTCGTGGATGAGGGCGTTGTACTTGGTGCTGAACTGGTCCGCGAGCACCGCGTCCGGGTTGGCGGCACAGATCTTCTTGGCCATGGCCACCGCACCCTTCATGCCCAGCGCGGCCGGCGTGAGGATCAGCTCGGCGCCGAAGATGCGCAGCAGGCAGCGCCGCTCGAGCGACATGGACTCGGGCATCGTGATGATGACCTTGTACCCGCGAATCGCACCGAGGTGAGCGAGGCCCACGCCGGTGTTGCCACTGGTTGACTCCACAACAACCGACTTGCCAGGGATCAGCTTGCCCTCCTTCTCGGCCTTGTCGTAGATGGCCAGGCCGAGGCGGTCCTTGACGGACGCCATGGGGTTCTCGCACTCCATCTTCAGCACGATCTTCGCCTTCGTCGTGTTCAGCTTGTTCAGGTACAGCGCCGGCGTCTGTCCAATCAGCTGCTCGATGGACTGCGCCACCTCCTTCCTCTTATCGAATGAGGCGGCCATGGTGAAGAAGTTCGTTGGTGTGGAAGGTGAGAGGAGTGAGGGGTGGAATTGGAAGGACTCTAGATCAGTCACGGGAGACACCTCAAGAGCGGTAAGGGCAACTTTCTTTTCTGTTTGCGGTAAAGAGAAAACGCGTAAAATGGACAGGAAGGGGAGCTGAGCTGGATGTGCGTTTGATTTCCTGCGTTGGTGTTCCACCGGTGGAGAGGGTGGCAGGTACGTGGAGAACGGCGGGATGGGGGAGAGGGTTACGGGGGAAGGGCATCGTTGTGAACGGCGAGAGCAACGCCGCGGGCAGCCCCTTGCATGGCCATCTGGCGGAGAAACGCATCGGTGTGCAGGCGGAAAAGAAGACGTTGACACGAGCGCCGCTCGCAGGAGGGGGGGGAAGGGGTGCGGCTCACGCAAGAGAAGAGCGAGATAAAAGCGCCGACATCGAGACACGCCCTCTCTCCGTGTTTCCGTTGCAGTCCCACGCTGACACTTTTTTTCTTTTTTGCCCGCATGCTGTGCCCGCGCAGCCGCACGCACGCCAACGCGGAAAGCACCAATCGCCTGCCCCTTCTCAAAGCGGCACCTCGTCTGTTGCGCTCAGCCGCTCACCTTGCTCCAGGCGGCTGAGGCGCGCCTGCGCAAGCCGCAGAACTTGTGGGTGCCGCTGCAGGTGGAGCTGCAGCCTGCGCGGCGTCGGCCAGTGCCCCCAGCAGCACCTGCGTGTGTCGCCGCCGAACAAAACCTCCATCACGTGGCACGTGGCGCAGAAGGGGCACGCCGCGCTAGCGTGCTTGGTGGCATCGGCGTAGCGCGCGTGGAAGCGCGAGCTGCACGCGACGCGCCCTGGCGCCGCCGACCCTGGCGCCGCCACACGACGAGCCGGCGCCTGCGGGGTCGGTAGGGTCGAGGAGGCCTGCGCGGCGGGCGTCATTGTGGGCGTTGCAGCAAGCAGGTTGTCGACACGCACGCCGTCGTCGTTAGTGCGCTCCCGCTTCATCGCAGTCGGCTGCTCTGGCCGATGCACGGGCGGCGCGCTGTCGTCCGAGGCGCCGAGCTCGTCACCCGGCACGCGCAGCACGCCTGTCGGCTCCGGGTACAGGTCTGCCAAGTCGCGGCAGGTCGGAAACTGGAACGGCACCGAGGCGCTGGCGTGGGCAACGAGCAGATCCATCGTGTGCATGTCGTCTGCCGCCACCTCGACGGCTGCAGGGGGCGATGTCGACGATGGCGGCGACGCGGTCATCGGCAGCGCCTGTGCAGCGCAGCGCAGCACCTCCGTGGCCACACTGTCAAGACAGTCGCACAAAGTCAGCACCCCGTCCACGGCGACCTGCCGCATATCCAGCGACAGACGTGCCCAGCGGTGGACAATGATGCGCCACGAGAGGAGGTCCATGAGCACCTGCAGCGCGGGAAAGCAGCCGTGGCACAGCCGGATGATGCCGCGCTCCTCCAGCGTGCGCAAATTCGGCCGCAGCCGCGCCGCCAGCTGCGCGAGCCGGGCGTCCTGCGGCGCCCACAGGGTGAGTCGAATCGCCGCCTCTGCGAGGGCGAGGAAGGCGGGCATGTCCGCGGCAGCTGGCGGCATGGGGAAGGGCTGCTGGGCGGCGTGGCGGAGGGCCGCGGAGGCCTGCGTCGGCACCGCCTGCGCCTCGAGCGACTTCGCGATTCGCTCGGCCAGCATCTCGGCGAGGGTGGGGACGCTGCTGCTGCTGCTGACCTCAGCCGGAGTGCCCTCCGTCTTGGTTCGCTTCGGGGTGGGCGGCGCCGAAGAGGGCGTGGCCGAAGAGGGCGTGGCCGTCGCGGGTGTCGCCTGTGCCAGTGCCGATGGCAGGCTGGCCTCGTACTTGGTCCGCACCACCTCGAGCCACTGGTAGTAGGCGAAGCTCTGCGAGGCCGCCGGCGGCACCGACACGCCCTCGCCCCGCTGCTGGAGGGCGCTCTCGGCGCAGAAGGACTCGAAAGCGGCGCTGTCGACGCTCATTGAGTTGAGGCGATGTGTGGAGGAGTTGAACAAGAAAAAGAAATGAGGGGAGAGAGACGGATAAAGGGCAAGAAATGCACAGCGGCACAAAAGTAGCTGGGCTGACGGCGATGCCCGCTTGTTCTTTTTGTTGTTGTTGTAGTCACTGTTTGTTTCGTTTTTGCCCCGCTTTATCTGGATGCTTGCCCTGTGTTGAACCACGCGGTCTATTGGTTTGCTTGTGTGTGTGTGTGTGTGTGAGGGGGTGAGTGGGGGACGAGGGAGTGATGAAGTTGAAATCAGAGAGAAAAAGCAGTGGCGAAGCGGCGACACGGCAGGCAGAAATACCACCACGCATTTATGAGGTTCGCCCTTCTTCAAAAGAAGCTCATTGTCGCCAGAGTGCGGTGCGGACAACGGCACACGAGGATCCCCGGCAGGCGTGACCGAGAGGCGGTGAAGGAAGGCGAAGCCTCTCCCCCTTCAGCGCACACGTAAAGCCCCACGCCGTTGCGCCTGCACGGCACGAAACTGAGCGACGACGCTGCGGCAATCTCTTCTTCTTCATATCGCTCCTCCATTCTGTTGCTGTTGCGTGGCTGCCCCCCTCCTCCAACCTGCAGCGCGACGCGCGAGACGTGAAGGTGTCGGCACGTTGTGAAAAAAAGACCCACATGATTGGCGCAAGCTCTTGCCCCGCCACTTCCTCGCTCGACTGACAACTGCAGCATCGCACGGACAAACGGGGAGAGGGGTGCGCAGGAGACAAGTGACGTCGCCAAATATACACACAAACACGCACACACACCACGCACATATGCACACCACGCACATATGCACACGCAAACAGCGACACGGACACATCCGCGCTGAGTAAACCACTGTGAAAGAGATCGGGGTGGAGGAGTGGGGGGGGGGAGTGGGAAGAGGGCGGCATGTAGAACAGACACGATGAAACGTAGGCCAACAGAACAAAAGCACACAGGAATACCAGCGGGAGAGCGTAGAGAAAAAGGGATCGAAGGAATGACACCGCGGGACAGGAGAGGGGTGGGGAGCGGAAGAGTGCGTGTATGGGTGTGGGAGTAGCTACGAACTCCAGGTATAGATGCAACGGCCGCCCGGCCCCCCCCCCCCCCCCCCCCCCCCCCCCCCCCCCCCCCCCNGCAGCCTCTTCTTCTCCTCTCCCGCGCGCCTTCCGTGACGCGCTCCACCTGCCACGCCTCACTCGCCGCAGCGCAAGTAGGCGGGGCAGTGCACGCACGGAAGGAAAGGAAAAAAAAGAGCAAGACAGGGACTGGGGAGAAGGAGAAGGCACCGGCCAACTGAAAAAAGGGGAAAAGCGCCTGCGCTTTATCCTGCCTCACCCGACACAGAACAAGATAAAGGGGGAGAGGAGGGAATGATGAAACGCAACAATGATGCCACAAGCAGGCACACTCGCATTCACACAAACACAAACACACACACACACACACAGACACACACGCAACTTGGCGTATCGTACTCAACAGACAATCCAGTAGTAATGGAGCACAGAAATCTGAAAAGATGTGCCTTCCAGACTGCACGACCTCTTCGCTGTGCGAGGCAGAAGGGGGGGATGCAGGAGATGCGAGGGAGGGTCACAAAGGGCACAAGGATAAAACAAAAAGAAGAAGGGCATGCCGCTCTTTCCAGGTCGTGTTTCGACCGAGCAAGGGCGCCGCAGCGAGAGGGAGTAGCAGTGAGGTGATAACGAGAGGGTAAAACGGATGTCGTGCACTTCAGTCGCGGCAGTGGTGAGGGGGGGGGAGGAGGGGGCCGACAACAAACAAGCAAAAAAAGAAGGAGGACGAGTGAGAGCACACACTTGCGAACCGATTAGAATGAACGTTCGCGGCGGCAAGAGAAGACGAGAAAAGCAGGTGGTCGAGAGGGCGAGGCACGGTCTCGGCGCCTCAAAGATCGAAACACTCGAGATTACAGCAGGAAAGAGAGCTACGAGCCAGCAACGACACACTACATGGGGGAAAGGGCGAGACAACAACAACAGAGTTCAGTCAGCAGGGAAAACTGCCTGCCAGGACAGCATAGAAAATTCTTGATCATCTCTTCATCACTCTACCGAGCAGGAACGCTTTGGAAACCAAGAGAACAAACACTAGGCAAAGAAGGTAAACGAAGAAGAGGAGAGTCAAAGCGGGCCGAGAGAGACAGAGAGATACAGAAGCAGAGCCGAAACAACACGGCGAAGAATGCGAGGAGAGCCCCATGAGACCGCTCACGTCACACACACACACACACATATACGCACGTTGTCTCCTTCTTTTTCTTTTTCTTCGTTCTTCGTTTTTCTCTGCTCAGTTTTTGTGTTCGACATATATACATATATATATGTACACGTTTTTATTGTTTTACTCTACTGCTTAATCAGTGTGCGGAAGCGCTCCAGTTGTTCAACTGGGTCTATCAACAACGGCATCCTGCACTGCACCCTTCTCATCACTCCCGTCCCCTGCTCCGCCGCAACCAAACCCCGTCCTCTAACTCTCTTTGTCTGCACTCCCCCGTCCCCCGCCCGTAGCCTGTGATCAAGTGTCGTGCTAGAGGGTCGAGGGTGCGGCGTGTGCGGCTTTACCTTCCCGCACAACTCACGACGAGGCGCAGCGGAGGAGGGGGCAGGGGGAAGGAGGGTGCGGGAACGGAGTGGGCAGCACGAAGGGGAAAGGAGCGGAGGAGGGAAAGATGGGAGGCGTGTAAGGAAGAAAATGCAGTAGGTGCAGCATGGAAGCGGGCGAGGGAGGGAGGGGGGTCTAGGGCGCTACGGTGAGGCGACACACACGTGTGTACGTCGATGTGCACCACAGCACCTACTTTTGGAAGAGAAAAAGGGAGGAACGGGAGGTGGAGACGCCTCTACACACACACACACACACAGAGAAAGAGAGAGAGAGAGGGGGTTGGGCAACGGTGCAGCACACAAGCCCATAAGCAACAATGTAAAGCAAACAAAAAGAGAGAAACGTCAAGAAGAGGATCACAAGGCGAAGAGGAAGAAGAAAAAAAGAAAAGGCAGCGGAATCATCGGCGGGAGAGGGGGGAGAGAATGAAGAAGAGTGGAGGGACAAACGATGCAGAGCCATGAAACGGGGAAGGGGGTGCGAGAGGAGATGAGGTGCCGAAGTGAGGGGGGAGGGGAGGAAGGGAGGGAAGTCGGCGTACACACAGCCGGAGAAGCCCATCCTCGCGAGCAGAAGGAGGAAAGCAGGATGCCAAAGTGTGGAACAGGAAAAAAGAGCTCGAGGAATGGCGGGAAGAGTGCGCGTCTGGGACGCACGAGCAAGGAGCAGAGGGGCCATGCTGAGACAAGGAACGCGGATACAAAGATGAGGCAAAAAAACGCAAAGAAGAAAAACAAAACAAAAAGAAGAGGAGCGTGGTGAGGGAAGCAGCAGAACACGCGCCGGTGGAAAAGAGCGAAGGTGATCACGCGGGGTACGAAGAAGAACCGAAAGCAAAAAAAAAAAAGAAGTGAGGCAAAAAGATGAGAGACAAAAAAAAGGGGGTATAGGGCGGCACACGCGCTGGAGCCCGAAGGAAGGGCTAAGTGCAAGTGGACAACCCAAAACACACCCACACACACAGAAAGAAAAAAAAGGAAGGTACGGAAGCGCGCGTCTTTTCTTTTCGGGGGGGGGAGGGGGGGGGGCAGAAAGAGGCCAGGGAGAGTAAGAGGCAACGTGACAGAGGGTGGGGAAGAGGGGAAGGAGGGGGGGGGAGTTGTGGGGGGGGGGGCGGGGGCGGGGGCGGAGGCGGGGGCCTAGGTACTCGGTGGGTTTGAGGAGAAGGCGGTGAGAGAAGACGAAGAAGAAAACGCGAGGCGGAGGCTCTTCGCGAGCGGCAACAAGGCAACCACTCCAGAGCATCCGAAAGAAGCAGCGCACAGCAGGCGAGTGGGCGGAAAGAAACCCGGGGTGGGTGAGGAGCTTGCAGCAACAAGAGTAAGGCAGAATGGACACCACCGTGTCCGACTTGCGTGCTTTCCGCTGTGCTGGTGCGTGTGCACTTCTCTTTTCTTTTTTTGCACGTTTATGAGGAGAAGGGAAAAGGTAGCGGCGAGCCTGTGCACGTGGCAAGGACACCGGAAGCAACACAAATCAGAAAAGGAGACCGAGGCTGGCATATCGGTTTAAGGTACTGGCCTCAGACTAGGCACGCTCTTCACATCTAGCAGCACACGTCTTTTCGCTTCTTCTGTGCAGCTTTCTATTCCTTCTCGCGGGGACGGGGTGGGGGGAGTTGTAAGCTGCTGATGTGGCCTTGTTGTGGAGACAGGTGTGCTTTTTCAGTTGGTGAGCGTCGGCGCCCAGCGCTTTCTGCAGTGAGGACAGGTGGGACGCGGAGGGCAAAAGGAATCTCGTGTTGGAGAAGACGTAGTGTCGCCTTACTCCACCCCTCTGTGCCATCCGCATCGCCACCCACACCGCACCCAACCACAGCACAGAGAAACCACACATGCACACGCATACAAACACAAACGAAGAGGCGCAGATGCACACACACAGAGGTGCTCCTTGGCGCAAAGGCCAACCTAGCTCGACACACACAAACACAAACACAGTGAGCTGACGAGCACCGATTCTAATCATGAGTTTCCAGCAGCGACATCGTTGCACCCCTCTGTCACACTCCGCATCAGCGTCGACGCAAGACTTCGCAACACTTTTACAACACGAGCTGATAACACCTGCACGCGCACAAACAAACGGCAGCAAGCACGCCGCGCTACGCCACCTTGCCCCAAAAGAGCAGCTGCAGGTGCAGCCACCACCCATTGTAGAAGAGCGCCGACAGGGTCCACAGCAGCGACGCCGAGACGACACCGAAGGCAATCCACGAGAGCGCCTCCACCCCGTTCAACGAATTGGGAAGCGAGAGCGGCAAGCCGCGAGCGTCTCCCCCCGCCCCAGCGCGCACCACGGCGGACCCGTCGTCGTCCACAGCCGACACAGCCTTCACGGCGGTCACAAACGGGTCAGCCGTGGCCATGGCGCACGCCTCGCGCAATTGCATGCCGAAGGTGTACACGCAGCCGAGCCCGCCCTCAAGCGCCTCCACGAGGGGGTGGTAGTTGTCTGTGGTGTCGTCCGCGAGACACGCCGTCACGAGCGACGCCCGCTCCCGCCACAACACGAAGCACGAGGGCCGACCAATCGAGATCCACCGAGTCAGCGTCAGGTCAGCGGAAAGCAAGAGCACCCGGTCCTGGGTGTTGTGCTGCAGGTGCACGAGGTACGCCGACGACGCGACGGCGATGCGGACGTTTTTGACCACGGCGCGGCTTGGTACGATGCTCGCCAGCTCTACTGTCTTGGCCTCCGCGACGGGGACGCGGACGGGCCAGTAGGTGACTAAGTGCAGCCGCACCTCACGGCAGTTCACGACGGCATACTCGTCGCGCACCTCATCGGGTGAGCCGTAGACGTCGCCGCAGCTGTTGTGCACAAAGTCCACGCACGAGTCGGTGAGGCTCGGCAGCCGCTCCGCCGCCAGCCGCTGCGACGCGGTTGTCGTGAGCAGACTCACGCCGTCCTCGTTGGCGAAGAGCACGGAGCTGCTGCCCATCCAGAAGTTCCGCCAGGCGGAGCTGCTGCCCCCGAGGCAGTACGTGAGTGGCGGCGGCGGCAGGTGTTCCACGTCGGCGCGGGCAGCCGCAGCCGGGGTGTTCACGAGAGGGTCCGGCAGCGGCACGACTTGCGCGCGCAGGTGCGTGGCGACGAGGGATGTCTGTTGCAGCCGCGCCGGTGCGCCGTACATGGCGCCCCCGGCCTTGAGGTCGACGAGGCGACTCATCTCCCACCAACACGCCAGGTGCGCGCTGGCCGTGCAGAAGAAGACGTGGCGGTTGTAGTCGAGCAGGAAGCGGTCACCGTTCGGCGACGCGTAGAAGCCGTCCGTGCCCGTTGGCAGCTCAAGCATCGCCTCGATGAGGCAGTCGAACACGTGCAGCTCGCCCTCCCGCGTCGTGCACTGAAGGTAGCGATTGCCGACGAACCGGACCAGCGACGTCGTCCACGCGAAGCAGACCGGGAGCTCCCTCTGGTGCTCCACAAGGTTGCCGGCGTCGTCGATCAGCTGCGTGTAGAGGGCGCACTCAAGGTCGTCGACATTTGGAAAATCCGTGCTGCTGCGCACCAGCACAAGCAGCCGCTGCTCCTTCTCGAGGACACCCAGGGCAAGGATCTGGCTCGGCGGGGCGAGCTCTACATGGCCCTCCTTGAGACAAGGCCACACAAGGTACTGCTTCTCCCCGTACGAGATGAACGCGTCCGTCACGATCGTGCGGCACAGCCGCGAGACGCCGCCCAACGCCACGAGGTCCTTCTTCGTCAAGAACGACGCGACGACAAGCAGCGTATCAGCACAGTCCATTCTCGCCCGCGCGTGTTCGTGTGTGTGTGTGTGTGGAGGGCCTTCCTGTAACACGGGAAGGCGGAGATGAAAGACCGAGTCCACTGTGCTGTTTATGAGCAGAGCAGCTGGTAAACAAGATAAAACGGAAACTGCTGACAGTCGAGTCAGACGACACGGAAGAAACAGAGAAGGAGAAGAAAAAAAGGACGGAAACGAGGGCTAAGGTAACTAAGGGATGTAGAGAGCACACAAGACGCGCTCAAAGCTCACGCCAGTAATAAACCCACTAGGATCGAAGGAAATGAAAAGGGAGGAGGAGTCGAAGGAATCCAGAAGAGACACAGGGAAAAAAAAAAGAGCAGAAGAGCGACAGCGCTTCTAAAGGCAAAAACAACAGCAGGGAAGGAACAAGAAGCAGTAGACCTGTCTGTCGCTGAGCGTCAACGAGTGAGAGAGGGGGGGATGCCGAAAGAGGGAGAAGAGGGGTGCAAGGGAGAACGCGTGCGAAACACGCTCGGAGGTTGCGCTGCGGCGCGGTCAGAGGAGGGAAAGACCTGCAGCGGTTGTAAAGAGGAGTACGATGATGCTCGTGAGAAGCTGACCCGGAATCGGCGCAGTCCGAGGTGTTGCACTGCGGGCGCAGAGACAAGCCGCTCAACACCCACACGAGCAACGGTGCTGAAATGAGCGCACAGCCTCGTTTTTCCTTTTTTTCCCCTGCGCCCTCTCTTCAAGGGAATTGGTGTCTGTTAGATTGTGAAATATGAAAAATACGTGGAGCGGCTGGCGCGCCGGACCTATAGGGGGGAAGTAGGAGGAGGGAGCACGCGCGGAAACCGGAGCTTTAGATGCTGGCGGATCGCGTGCGCGCAAGCGTGTGAGTGTGCGTGTGTGTGTGTGTGTGTGTGTGTGTTTGTGTGTTTGCGTATGTGTAACACAGCTGAGCACAGAGCCGTCGTATGCGGGAAGGGAAAGAGAGTCATCGAGAGGGAGGGAGAGAGGGGAGAAGGGGACATGCAGCTTATTTTTCAAGAGCGACGAGGAAGAAGGCATTGCGTAGGAGGAGGCGGCGCAAGCAGCGCGACATGCTACCTTCGCCTCCCCTTCCTGCTGTCGCGTACGTTGGGGATGCATGCTGCCGTGGAAGGGAGAGCGCACAGCAACAAGGGTGCCGGGCTGCGTTGACAGTGGGTCGTCGCCCCCTGTTTTTTTTTTCTCCTTCCAGGGTGCAAGCTCGCTGCCCGTCCACCTGGCGTTGCGCTGGCGTGAAAAGGAGGCGTCGTGCTTCACCGCTCCTGCTGCCTTGGCCCACCGGGGCGCTGGAAGAGAGACACCTTACTGCACCCTCCAACGACAGAGAGTACGATAGACGTCACGCGCTCGGGTGAGCTCGTCATTGCACCCTCACTCATGCTTGGCAAACGTGTTCCTGCGCGTTTTTTTTTCCAGGATACCGACCTTGCTGACAATACCTGGCACCCGTACCACACTTCAGGCAGAGATGGAGGCAGATGGACGCGTGGACCTCAGGGTGGCACAGGAACACCGAGCGCGCACGAGGCCGGCCACGCATAGATGAAAACGCGAACACTTCCCCGCCTCAAGACACGGAGGACAACACTTCGGAAACGGTCTGTACGAGGAGCGGGGCAGCAGGGAGGACGGGCGGCAGTGCTTCCTGTGCAAAGGTAAGAAGCGAGAAGAGAAGAAAGAAAAAAAAAAGCGGCAGAAGGCGTGATGGGCGGCGCACCGTCCCTCACCACACAACGTACATCGGGAAGGGGGTTGTGAGGTGAGGTGTGAAAAGGTGTGCGTAGAATTGGAGAGAAAAATGGGGGGCGGGCGTCATAAGGGACGCATCGGCGCACTCGCTGCCGTATTTTTTTTTCCTTTTTGCGCTGTGGAGACGGAGGAAGCGCGAGGCAAGAGGGTAGAGGATGCACCGGGGGAGGGGGAGGGGGGGGGCCATGACACAAAGAGGGGAAGGGGAGGAGAAGCGGTGGCGGCAGCGGCGACTACGACGGCACGGCGTCCGCGCCTTACAGAGCGGAGAGGCCCACTCATATGCGAGTACGGCGGGCAGCAAAGGGGGGGAGCAGCTTATCAGCAGCATCAGCAGGACGCACACACCGACGTCGATTGCAGCCGCAGCCACAGACTTGCGCTCGCTTCCACTTCCACACCTGTCCCCATTTTGGTCCACCTCTCTTGCCCAGCTCTCCCGCACGTCCGCCGTACCCCTCTCCCGCATTCCCGTCCCCGGGACTTCCTCACGTCATCGCAGCGCCTTCCACATTCTTGCTCCACACGGCACCTAGATAGGGATAATGGGAGGGGAGGGGGGGCGGTTTGATTGGGGAGAGGGGGAGGGAGGGAGTTTTCAAAACAGCACTGGAAGAAAAAAACAAAATGAACCAAGGGAGGACCAGAGACCAGTGTGAACGCACACACCATCAAACAACTGCAGTGCTCTGCTAAAGTACATGGAATGGTGCCAGTTGACGAGGCGACGGGATGAGGAAGAGACGTCACCAGAAGCCACCACCACCCGACTCTCGGGTGGTCTGCGGTGAGCCGCCTTATCCATCACCCGCCGCCCTCACCTTCGTTCACGTACTTCCTCCTCTTACCACTGGGCGAGGCCCAGCACGAAGCACGCGAACTCGTCGTACGTGAGGGAATCGTCGTACGTCGTGGCGTACTTGCGCACCGTCTCATCCACCTCCTTATCGGCGAGGTCCACGCCGTAGTGCTCGAGGCCCATATAGAACTTCTTCACCACCTCAACCGACACGGTCCCGCTGTGGTCCACATCGAGGGAGTCGAACAGGTCCTGGATGCGGTTGTCCGTCACCGGGAGGCCGCCGATGTTGTTCTCCACCTCGTCGTACGCCAGGTGGCGGTTGTTGTTGTGGCCGGGAATCAGACTCTGCTGCATGGTTGAAGTGAGATGAGGGGAAGAGAGGGAGAGTAAAGAGGAGGGGCGAGTGGGGATCGAGGTTGTGCACTGGCGCAAACGAAGAGCGTGAAGAGAGCTGGCGGAGGCGGAGAGTGGAGAGCTGTGCTCGTGCGGTGGTGATGTATGTGTGTGTGTGCGTGTGTGTGTGTGTGTTTGCCAGGGATCAACGCAATGGCGGGAGAAAGAGAGCCACACGAGACGAGAACCGTGCGTGGTTGGTCAGAAATAGCAGGAGGCATTCGAGGGGAAAAGCAGAGAAGGGTTCGTATCGATGTGACACACACGTGGGGGGGGGGCGGAGTGTGGAGGAGACACGTCGCGCTGAGGCTGACCAATCGGTCCAGAGCGAAGCTCCTTCCTGGCCGCTGCGAGCTTTGATAGCCTCGCAATCGCGTTTCCGTCGCGGAGGAGGTAGGAAGAGGTTGACGAAGGACAGTCCACTGCCTCGACAACGGAGTGCAGGCTCTTGCGTGTGCTTCGCTTTACGTCAAGATAGAGCCACCAGTGGAGCATCCGTTCAAGACGTCGTTCCCTGCTCAAGTTCATAGAAAACCTCTTCTCCCACCGATCTTTGTTGTTCTTGAAACTTCTGTTTTCAGCTTTTCCTTCGTCAGCTCGCATGTGAGATGAACCCTGCACACACGGCACCAGTGTGCTGCCGTGACCATGCCATACTCAAATGGCGAGCGAGCTTGCGTCCCACACCGTCACCCACATCAGCCAGGAAAAGAGTGCTGCATTCTGTGTGGAACTCTGTCCGAGCGCGAAGTGGGATGGAAGTCAGAACCTCTTTCGTTTTTTCGGTGTGTGGGGAAGCCCCACAGCTCCAAGTGGCTGGAAAAGATCCTTCTTCCTCCCCCTTTTGACTTGCACAAGAGGGTCGCTAGTACTGAATGGAGTTCTGCGCACTGCGGAGCGCTAAAGGGCCCTGGCGAATGCACAGAGAGAGAGAGGGAGGGGATAGAGAGAAGCGCACGCGCAAGAAGAAAAGAAAGAAAAAATGAAACACAGCGGAACAGAGAAGTATAGAAGCCGAATGGGGGGGGAAGCAACAGAGAGAGACCAGCCAACGCACCACACGACCACAGGGCACGAGGCACACATCGAAGCGCTGGCAACAAGCACGATTGCACAAGGTTGGGGGAGGGCAGCAGCAGCAGCAATGAGGCACACGGAAACGAAAAAAAAGAGGCGCCAACGGAAGGTGAGGAGCGCCACAGCAACGCCAGACGGAGCAAGGGGACGCCAAAGCAGCAGGCCGTCAGAGAGGGGAAAAGAGGGGGGCAAGGAAGCGAATAGTGAAGGATATGGAGACGAGAATACTGAATGCGGGTGCGAGCCGGAGGGTGGATTCTGAATAAAGCACGGAGCGGACGAAAGGCAGAAGGGGAGTACAAAACACAATAAGGCAAAGTGGATAGTTGCGAGCCTCGCAGGCGATCATGACACCTCAGGCGGTGTGCCGAGAGGCACGCGGGGACGGAAGGAAAAGATTCAGCCTTGGTGGGCCGCGCACTCAGTACGGAGGGCAGCCGTAGCCGTGGCGGGGGCTCTGCCGTGGCGAGTACACCACCAACTCGTACTCGTCCGCTGGACCGTCCCTGGCCGTGTAGTGCGAGGGATGCACCTCCGAGTACGCAACGTAGTTGTCTGTAGTAGGCGTCGGGGCCCGTGGGTAGTAGCGACTGTACGCCTGCGCGATGGGCTCCTTTGCAGGCCACCGCTCTGCCTCGTCAGCGAACGCTGCCGCGTCGGGGTGGACGCGCACGTCGTAGTCGGACTTCACCGACGCCGCGTGAGGCTGCGAGAATGCGCCGCCCATCGCCGCTGCCGGGCAGCGCGGCGAGGAGTACGGTGAGAAGTACGGGTGCTGCTGTGACGGGGTGCTCAAGCTCATGTGCCGATCCATCATCGCAGCGCGGTGGCGCCGCTCCGCCTCCTCGACCTCTGCCGCCCACGCCATCTGCAGGTGTAGCTGCTGCTGCTGCTGCTGCTGTCGGGCCGCCAGCGCCGACTCGGCCTGCAACTGCTTCATCTGCGCCTCGGCTGCATTCACGGCGTCCCGCGCACCTGCCCGCTCCGCAGAGCGGCGCCGCAGGCGTCGGTAGCAGCAGAATGCAATCACGGCGCAGGCCCCCACGACGACGACGACGCAGATGACCACGATGGCGATGACGGTGTTGTTGCTGAGGTGCGTGGTGCCCGAGCCAGAGTTCACCGGCGACTGCGTCGATGCCCGACTGTTGCAATAGACGTAGTTGCTGCTGAGAATGTCCTGGTTCGACCAGTCCGTCGTCCACCCGGCATTGCAGACGCACGTCTGCGCCGCCGTGTCCCACGAGCCGTGGTTGCAGTCAACAGACACGCTGTTGGCGGCGAGGGCGTCGGCCAGTGCGCCGGCGAAAGCATGCGGGGAGGAATCAGACATCTGCGCGGTGTGTCGCAGAGGTCTATGCAGTCCAAGCCGAGACTCGTCGCAGAAGGTGCGTCAAGAAAGCGTGCTGGTGTGTGGGTGTGTGGGTGTGTGTGTGTGTGTGTGATTGTGTGACTGCGTGATCGTGAGAGATAACAAGCCAGTGCAGAGGGGGGAAAAAGTGCGAAGGCAGGCGAGGAGGAGAGGACGCGGCGCGCGAGCCGAGTGCCATTGAACTGGATGGCGAAACACGTCATGATGTTGCTACTCATTTTCCAGTTGTTTGTCCACCTCACTTTGAGCCTTCGTGGTGGCGCGGGTTTCCACCAGAGGTGGTGCTTACTTGAGAGCCACGACTCCGAAACCTGGCACGACATTTCAGCTTTCCGCTGCTGAGCACGCACTTCCTCTTCCCTTTTCTGGTTTCGTGAGATGCGCGTTGTGAAGTTGCTTGTGCTGGTCGCGGAGCGGGTAGCAGATGTTAAGGGCAGAGGGTCACGGCGAGACAAGGCTACATGGCGTCATCCTGGACGGTGGCAGCCCGCATTTCCAGCACGCGGGTGCGGGCCTCGAGCGCCTGCAGCTCGACGTAGTCCTTCTGCACATCACGCTGCATTTCCTTGAGTCCCGCCGCCTCCTTCTCTCGCAGCTGCGCGTCGGCCAGGCGCATCTTTGCGTTGTCCAGCTTCGCCTTTGCCTGCATGGCCAGCTTGTTGCGAAAGAGCCGCTTGAACAGCGCCGCCTTCGCTTCGTACTGCTCGAGCACCATCTCCTTTGTGCAGGCGCTGGGGTGCAACTCCAGCACCTCGAAGCTGTTCCGGCACGCCAGAATGCGCTCCGCCTCACGCGTAACCTCGTCGGAAATGATGAGCGCCATCGCGGCAGCGCGAAGACGCCGAGGGCAACACGTCTCTATTTGTCTGTGCGGGCGGCACCCGTGGTCGGAAAACGGGAGCAGGGAGCCGCTCGCGCACGCAGTGCTGCTCTTGAGCGGCGCAGGCGAGCGGAATCGGAAGAGGGGTGAACCGAAGGCGCCCCGCAGTCGGCGAGCTCGTTGTCCAAGGGAAGTGGAGGGAAAAAAAAAAAGAGGATGGCCGAGAAGGGGGGGAGGGGAAGGGAAGGATGAAGGATACCCGAAAAAGGAACCGGGGTGCGGAAGCGGCGACCGCACGGAGCAGGGAAGCCCACGTGCGGCAGAGCCGCACGTCACCGCACCGAGTTGAGGAGATGGCGACAGCGCCCCTGATAAGGCGCTTCAGTCGCGGCTAGAAGGACACGTCTCGCAGGACGGGAAGCATGGCGTTGCTTCTCTACTTACTTCATCCTTCTCGTTTCTCTCACACTGCACCCTTCTTCCTCTCGCGCAAGCAGTGCGAAAGAAGAGAGCCAGAAAAAAGGAAAAAAGAACAGCAGCAGCAGATGCCCGACACGCTCGCAAGTTGCGAGAAGGGAAGAGGCGGCATAGGAGAGGTGGAAAGGCGAGGGGGCAAGGTGACAAGGGGGGGAGAGGAAGAAGAAAGACGCATGGGCGCTCGATTGCGTTGCAGCTGGCGCTTTCCTTTCTTCGCCTTCATAGGCTCCCCTACCGCCGGACTCCCCCCCCCCCTCTTCCCTCCCTGCGTGCTCACCACAGAAGGTTGTTGAGGTCATCGCCTGGAATGCGGTCTACAACCAGAAAGGAGCCCAAATGAAGCTGCAGCTTCTTGGTGTAGCTGGTGCGCTCTGTCCGAGGGTCCACGACCCACTGCACCACTGTCCCGTCACTCGAGCATGCGGCGATGATGATGACCGACGACAGCGGCGGGGCTGCCAGGATGCAGATGGAGTTGAAGATGTTCATGAAAGACAGGCAATGCCGGCGCGTGACAAACTGCTCGCAGATAAAGCGCACCTGCGGGTTGACCACGTTGATAACGGCGAGGGTTTCATCCTCGGAGGCGCTGGCCAGCCACTGCGAATCCTCGGTGAACTTGGCAGCGGTCGGCGCGTACCGGTGGGCCCCGGTGATCAGCGTCATGGGCTGCAGCCGCATCTCCTCCTCGCCGGCGGCCCGCGTCGTGTTGTCGGAGTTGGAGCAGTAGAGGGCGATGAGAGGCTGGTCACTGCTGATCGCGATGAGGCCGCTATTGTAGCACACCTCGAAGACCTGGATGCTCTGGCCCAGCGAGTACGCGCGGAGCGAGATGAGGCAGCCGGCCAGCACGTCCCACTGGCACATCACTCCGTCATCGCCGAAGCTGAAGAGATGCAAGGCCGGTGAGCTGCCACGGGCAAACTTGACAAACCGCACCCAGTCGGTGTGCCGCGAGAGGTAGTGAATCGGGGTCAAGTCCGCCGTCCAGACGGTGATCGTGGCGGTGCCGCCGCCCGTCGCGATGTACTCGCCGTCCGGCGTGCAAGAGATGCACAGCACGTTCTGCGCGTAGCTGTTTGAGACGCGGTCCTCCGTCACCTTCGGCTCCCCACCCTCGAGATAGCAGATGCCGTTGGAGCCGCACACAAGCGTGCCCGCCGGCGTCACCGCCACGCCGGTAATCTCGCTAGTGGACGCGTTCGCGATCGCGCAGATCGGCCACAGTGCGTTGCCTTCGCAGCTGATCGTCTGGATGCCGTCACGCGAGACGGCGATCAGCGCCTCCGTCGAGAACATGTAGTGTGCGATGGAGGAGAGGCGGATGGAGTCCAGCTGCTTGCGAAGCAGTAAGGAGCCGAGAAACTGACGCGCCGCAAAGCCTGGCGTCGGTTTATCGCGGAACGCCGCGCTTCGCAGCGTGTAGCGGTTCACCGTGTCGATAATCTCTTGCATTATCACTTCCTTTTACTTCCCTTCGGTCGCTGTGATTTGCCACGGGGTGCGTGGGAGGCTGTGTACGTGTGTTTCTTCGTCCGCGGGAACAACGGAGAACGACGCTGAGGTCGTGCGAGCAGGCCCACGTGAGGGGAAGCGAGGAAGCCGTCGGCATTTGTGAGAGAGTGATAGGAGCAGGAGAAGGGTGATGGTCACCTACGCGCACACGAGATGCCTGCCACGAACACTCAACTCGATGTCGTTCGAGCGAGTTGAGGGGAGGGGGAAAGGCTGTCCGCGGCAGCCGAAAGCGGAGAAGAGCTCAAAAACAACGGAAAAACACATCGACTAGTCTCGATTCGACAACGCCGACGCAGCTCGGCAACTCCGCTCGGAAAAAGAGCGCGAGCCTGGTGTCTCATTTTCTTCTTTGTCACACAATGAGAAGGTGTGTGTGATCAGCGCTCCGCAGCTCGTCTCAGCAACGACGACCACCTCGAGGAATTCACTTCCAGAAAAAGAGACGCTTCATCAGCGGCTTCTGGTCCGATGCGGCCGGCGGTGTCGCCATCAATTTCTCCTCCTTCACTGGGGCCTGCACGCCCATGATCTTGCGCTCCTGCAGTGCCACGTACGGCTTGTACCTCGCCTTGTCCTTCTCGGGCTGGGGAAGGTTGAACTCGCGAATCACTGACGGGTCGGTGATTCGCCACCCGTACACGGGGCACGGCTCGCCCGTGAGGTAGGGGTGCGTGCTCGGGTTCGGCGGCTTGCCGCCGCGAAAGTAGAGCTTGTTGCCGCTCTTATGCCACACACCCTGTATCATCATCGCGAGCACGCGAGGCACCTCATGCGGGTTGCGTCGCAGATTGCCCCGCAGCTTCGACAGTGGATGTGTGCGGTGCAGACCGATGCCGTACCCAGAGCCGTCAGCGCCTTGGTCCATCCAAACCGGCCATTGATTCTCGCGGAGGATGTTCTTGGTCTTATCGAAGCGGCCGCGGTCTTGATCGTACGGTGTGTCGTGGAACGGCTTCGCAAAGGGATAGACCGACGGCGCGTTGTGAAAGACCGCGCGCCGCTGTACCGTTCTCGTCAGCATGGTGACTAACGGACAGGAGAAAAAAAAGCCAGCTAGATCCCGGCCTGTGTGAGGCACTGAGCCGACCAGGACCGCAAACAAAGAAGGCGTTTTTTTTTTTTTTGCGAGGAGGTAGCTCAGCCGCAAGCATGACGACGCGTAGAAGAGAGACGTGAGATTTATTGTCATTCGTAAGGGACGAGCACACCACATTGCAACACTGTGTGCTCAGCTGTGAAGAGCGCTAAGCCTATCAAAACAGGTGTCGCGAGCCACCGTTTCTTTTTCGATGCCCTTTCCAAATTGGGTACGTTCAGCAGTCACACGGATGGAGAAAGAAAGCTGTCATTTCCGACGTTGTGCAACCACCAGCGCGCGGACAAACCGTTCGTTGTCTCTATTTAATTGAACCTTCGCGTTTTGCTTAGCTCTATTGGCAGCGGAGAGGTTGTCACAGGGGGTACGGTCGGCGGAACGGGTAGAAAATGGTGTCGTCCAGGCGCGGCAGGATCGGTGGTGCGACTACCCTGCGCATGATTGTCGCCTGCGAGTCAGGGTCGTAGCGCGAGTACGTGACCTTGAACACTATCGACTGCAAGGAAAGCGCACTTTCGGAGACATCCGTGTCGTTGTGCATCTGCAGGCTACCCGTTATCGGCGACGCAAAGGCGCCGACGATCACGTCTTGCGGGTTGTATTCCGCACCCGCGCGTGCTACGACAAACTGGTATTGGAGCCCGACGGTTACATTTTCGCACCGCCTCGTGTATGTGCTGTACGTTCCCGGTGAAGGCGTCAGCGCCGCCGACAAACCGTCCACAGCAATCCAGCTCGTCGTGTCGTTGGTCAAGGCGTCGTTGGTCATCGCAATCCTGTCCAGCAGGACCGACGTGCCGCCAACGGTGACGTTCACCAAGGACGCAATGAGGCTCTCAGTGCCCGTTGCGCAAACGCTTTGCAGCGCGGTCTCGTTCATCTCTACCCAGCAGCCGCTGTTCAAGATTGAAAACATGAAATTGCTGCGCTTCCACTGACTGCGCGTGCACAAGCGTCCGCCGCTGGGCACCGCGAACCCACTTTCTCGCTCAAGAATAGCGCTCTTCCCGGCATGTGTGACAAGCGTCCCAGCCCGCACGCGGTTGCCGGCGAGGTAGCCTGGAGTTGCCGAAATCAAGCTGCTCGGCGCGGTTGCGTTGTCTGCGACAAATGTGGCCGCGAACGTCACTGCTGTGTACTGGGCGAGTCCGATGTCGGCAATCTTGATGTTCACCACAGCTGCCGTCAAGTTGCCACTGTAGTTGGCCGCGTACGAGTAATACGCATGGAGGTCAAGAATAGCGTTGAGGCACGTCACACCGTCAGTGTACGTCACGTAGTCGCTGGTGTTCGTCGGCGAAAGCGTCGCCAGCAGAGAGCCGGAGGTGTTCAGCACGTTGAGGATCACCGGAACAAGCGCGAGATCGGTGCTGTTGTAGCCCAAAAGCCGCTGCAAAAACAAGCCCTCATACTTGGACAGCGGAAAACGCGCACACAGTTGAGCTCCGTTGAGCGAGCACGCGACCCCTCTGACTGAATCGAGAAATCCAACGCTGCGGCCGACACTTCCGCAAGAGCCGTCGGCCGCCGTCGTCGGGAGTTGAAGCGCCGTGACGCGGCGGTACGCTGCTGCTCCGCCGATCTCCGCGTACTTCGCAGTGACCAGCGGGTCGCCGACAGCGTACGGCTGTCCGGTAGGAACCTGTGTGATGATCGTCTTCGGAAGCGCCGGCTGCTGGACGCTAGTGGGAACGCGAAAATACCGATACAGCTCGCTGGGGTGATTTGTTCGAAGAACGCAGACGGCGCTGTAGCCTTGCATTCTTTTATCTATGTAAGTGGCCTCTATGTTGTTGATGCGCTGCAGCGACGTAGCTCTGTCTGTTGGGTAGCAGTAGTCCAAGTACGGCGCGCTGTACTGCTCCGGCAGGCAGTAAGAAAAAGAAGCCCGCGCCGCCGCGTCGCAGTCCTCGTCGCAGCAGCAGTACGGATCGCAGATATCGCGGGTGACGTCACAAACGCAGTGCCCCAAATACGGCGAGTCCAAGTTGCGTGCGACTGGTGTGCTGTTGGGGACGTTAGCCCAGTCCACCTCGTGCACCGTGGCCGGGTACGCCAACGCGCCTGTGGCGAGCAGCAGGACACACAAAAAACACCGCAACATGCTATTGCCCCTTTAGTCAGAAAAAAAAAAAAAACACTGTGTTCAAAAAGGTTACAAAATGAAATGCGAAGAGGAAACGGGTGTGACAAATCGGGAGCAGTAGCATTTGAAGCCAAAGTAAAAGAAGCAAGCAAGGGAGAGCACGTGGGACGCACAGCATTGCACATGATGCAAGAGCCACCACTACCCAAAGGTGCACATGCGGGGTAGCGCGGTGCCGCTACGTGATCACGAGTACTGGGCTGTTTTGTGACTCTTCCTGACGCAGCCTTCCCACACAACGCCAGTGGCCCTTTTAATTACTGTTTTTTGTTTTTGTGATATCAGCGTTCTAGCCTTCTTCTTTTTTTTTTTTTTACAATGCCGAGCAAGAACAAAGCATCAAAATGGCCAGGCCGGAAAAGAAGAGAATCCGCAGCGCACGTGGGGCTTGCAAGCTTTTGGCGAGCACCTGCAGCACCTTCACAACTTCCAGGCTAGCGCTTCCAAAAATGTGTACAGCTTCGCATCCACGATGGCGCGCTGCCCCTTCTGCTCGTAGTTCGACACAATCTCTTGCACGGCGGCAACGGCCCTTGACGGCTCTGTGATGGGAATCATGAGTACTTCAATATCCTCACCTTCGTCCAGGTGCTGCTTCGGCTTCTGATTGGCGCTGCGCTCCCCGTCGACGCTCAGGCGCACCAGCACACAGCACGAGTCCGTCAGCCCTGGCTCCGTTGAGAGCGGCGGTGAAATGGAGACCACATCATCTGCCTCGGCCACAAATCCTGTCTCTTCGTGCAATTCGCGGATGGCTGCTTGCGCTGCGCTTTCCGTCGCATCGACCAGCCCTGCCGGGAACTCCAGACAAATGGCGTCCACGGGCGGGCGGTACTGAGCGACAACCACGACGTGCTTTTCGGCACCTCGCCGGACGACGGCGCAAATCTCCACAGCGTCAACCGGGATCGGTGCGGGCGACACTTCGAACGCGGCGGTAGGCGTGGTGCGAGTCGTGCGCTGCACCATTTCCCACTTTCGGTGCGGCCCTTGGGCTTGGTCGCGCGTTGCAAACGAGATGGAACAGAGACGCGTAAACTTGAGGCTGCTCACCACCTCCAGCCCGGTGCGAACGTAGGTGTGCTTCATGCCGATGAAGAGGGGTGTAGACGACGGTGAGGAGAGAGGAGGTAGGACAGCGTGCAGCTGTGACGAGTACGTGTGGGAAGCAGAAGGGGGAAAACAAAAGTCGGAACGGGGGAGGCAGTGGAAGGACAGAAAATGATTGCAGTGGGGGGGAGGAGAGGGGGGAGGGGGGAGGTAGGGCAGAGAGGCTGAGAGTAGTGTAAACAGTCTGATGACGCCAAGTGGGTTCGGTGGTACGACGAGCTGGTAAACAGCAAAGGCAGCCCCCCCCCCCCCCGCCCCCCGCCTTTCTGCCCTAAGTCGACTTGAGGCGGCGTCTCTACAAAAAACAACACGGGTAAGTGTCGTATCGAGCTGACGGCTTTGCAGCCCGTCCCACATTCACCGCGTACGTGAGTAAGGGAAGGCTAAGCGCCGCAGGACGACGCGTCAAAGAGTGTATAGGGGCTTGATTAGCGACGAGAGCAAGCGCCGATTGACACGAAAAAATGTCACCGTCCTCTCCAGGCTCAGGACTGCCGTTTCCGCGGTGATTTCGTTCGTGGTGAGTCGCGCGGTGACCTGAGTGCAATTTCCTTCGTGCTTTCTTTTGTCTTGCTCCTCTTTTTCTTTTACCGCAGCGCTACTACACAGCACCACGCCATTGCACATGTTGCCGGCGCGCCTCGCATGCGCCGTCACTCGCAGGCCAGCTCTGCGGCCCACCAGTTTTGTTCATGTCCTCTCGTGTCAGCGACGCTGGGGCCTTTTAAAAGGAGATCGGAGGGAGGACGAGGTGCTCCAACCTGTGAAGCTCACGCCTGTCTTTGAAAGCGACCGCGCCACGAGGGGCGACGGTGAGGACGACTTATCCGGGAGTTCCGGTCACGAAGAAAATGCGACAGAGCCGCTGTCGCAGGGGCTGATGAACACCGTAGAGGGTACACCGTACCGAGTGAGCTGGTACGATCACAGAACCGTCACCCCAGCGAAGCGTTTCACGTACTGGGCCTATCGCCGCCTACGAGATTTGCCGCCGGAGTGGCAGGAGTATTATCGCAGGATGCTCTACCAGGAAATCAGCGCGAGCCGTTATGTCAACCAGACTTGGGACTGCTTCATGATGGTGGTGGACGGCTACCGCAAGGCCAAGTGGGTGCTTCGCAAGTACGGTGTAACGGTCGACGAGAGCCTGATCCCGCGTCCCTACAACAATTTCTGGGAGGAAACAACACATGAGGAGCGCGTGTGGGCCCACCGCCGCTCGCACCAGATGAAAGAAATGCAGGCTCTGCAGCGTGACGACGACGAGGTCGTTTTTGGTGCCAACATCATGAGCCGGAACGAGGTCTCTGTGTCGTCCCTCAAGAACTTGCAAACAGGCATGCAAGGCGGCACGCCGCTGCACGCGCACGACCTTCCAGCGCCGAAGGAATCAGACTTGCGGATGTCGCGCCAGGACGAAGAGATGAGCAGCGCACTGATGTCGAGCATCGAAGACGACAAGCTTTGGAACCCCGTGCTGCGGTCGCGCTTGCACACGCAGCGTTTACGTGCTGAAGCCGAGCTGTACGACTTCGAAGATGAGGACGACGGTGGAAGCGGGATCGGTGAAGGCCAAAAATAGACCGTATTTTTTGCCCATTCTCACCTACAGCGTGCGCCAGGCATTGGAACGGCAACCGTAGCTTTCTTTCTCACGCTCACAGAAAGCCGGAGCTTTCTCTTTGCTGTTGTTTGGCTGATGCGGGTATGGCAGCGGCATGACTCAAGGCTGCCCAAACGGTCCATGTGGGCGCCGCGCCGCTTCTAGTACAACAAAACACCACGCCCACTTCAATTCAATCAGGCGTTCTCCGTGAGTCTCAGCTGCGTTTTCGCGGAGCGAAAATACCCTCGTCAAAGCCGAAACTGTCGCTCCCGGTTTTCTCAATGTCACGCACAACGCTTCTTTTTGCTCGCCCTCCTCGCACTCCTTTGTCTCCTTTCCACATTTTTTTTTTTTGGCATTCCCGCGTTTGCATACGCGGCACAGCGCGCACCTTTTGTGAACACCTGCTCACATTTTACAGCATACGGGCCCCCTCGGGTGTTTCGAATCGACAAACCGGCCCCCCGTTCGTGGGAACGAAAAAAATGGCGGATCTTCTCTCGCTGCAGCAAATCACAGAGCTGAAAGAGGCCTTCTCGGCCTTCGACAAGGACTGCGATGGTAGCATCACAATTGATGACCTCGAGCAGGCCTTTATCTCCATCGGGCACAAAGTCAGCAAGAAGAAGCTGCAAATGATCCTTGGCGAGGCCGATCTGGACTCCAATGGAGTCATTGATTTCCCCGAGTTCCTCACACTCGTCGCAACCAAGCTCAACGACCCGGAAGAGAAGGAGCTTGAGATGCGCCGTGCGTTCCGCATGTACGACCTCGGCAACACTGGCTTCATCACGGTTCCGAATCTGCGCTTCGTCATGGGGCGGCTTGGCTGCCCCCTGACAACCGAACAGGCGTTCGATATGATTAGCGAGGCTGACGCTGACGGTGACGGCAAGCTTAGCTTTGATGACTTCCGTCGTGTGATGACGGAGGGATGGGGCGCTGCGCCGTAGCCGCGCGCGTGATTCATTCCTGCTGTTGCCCCACTCCCGGTCCCTGCTTTATTGGCGTTTTTTTTGTTGTTGTTGAGAGTGTTCCTCTTGCTGTTCTCACTGATGTAGAATACACCATTTTCTTGCTCTCGACTGCGCACGTGCTTGCGTGGCAGCGACGTACGACACTTTTCCTTTCTCCTACTGGCGTCCCCGAACAGCTTGGGCACTCGCGGTGCTAGCCCTTCTTCTCTCCTTGCAACCGAGAAGGATACAAAAACTAAAGGCAGACGATAAAAAAAAAAAAAAGAAGCACCTGAGCGGACGAGCGTAATTGGTGCAGCTTTAGTGTGCCCTGTTTTCTCGTAAAAGTCGCGAGAGACAGTGTTGTCACGCATGCCTAGGGCACCTGTGCGCGCGAATTAGCCCACGGAGTCTCGTCCGCGTTTTGTGGCTTTGCAGGCAAGCCACCCCTTTGTGATGACCGCAGCGCGGCGCTCTACCGCTGAGCTTCGCGCGCGGAAAGGAACGCGGCAGCCAATGCTAAAAGTACCTTCGCAACTGCTTTCTCCGCCACGTCCACTCCTTTTTTTTTTTTTTTACCGATGAATTTCATCCGCGAAGCTGAAAGGGCTGCCAGTGGCAACAGAACGGGGCGCCGCGCACGCAGAAGCGCTTCGTTGTTTGTGGGCATATCGCGAAGGTCTAGAATTGGCACACCTGTCGCAACGAGCGTGGATGCGACCAGCGTCATGAGCACCTCCGCGGTGAGCATACCAGTGGAGAAATATGATAGTCACGACATTTTCCTGGCGCTGAGCGTTTTGCGCAAGCTCCCCGAATACACCAAAGACCTAGACGAGGGCTCGCACCAGATTTCGTACCGCGTTATCCGAAGCTCGATACTGGCGGCAAGGTGGTATTACCGACGCTACTCGCGGTACGGCGATTTTGTGCGCTTATTGAATGCCTACACCGAGGTTTTGCGGGGCAATTCGGCGGAACCCGCTCTTGACGTCGCCGAGCAGATCGCCAACTATGCCAAACAACTCCAAATTCAGCAGCTCCGGCAGCAGCTGCCATTGACAATCGTGGGGCCGCTTGTGGTGGCGGTCATTTGCTGCGTGGCCACAATAGTTCTTGTTGGGGTCGGCGGTGGGTGTTGTCACCACACCGACGTCGCCGCGCTGGTGCTCTGCTCCGTCGCCGTCGTGTGCATGTGCGCACTGTACCCGCTCGTGTATTCGTCCATGAAGTGGCGTGGTTACAAGGGTCACGAGCGCTTAGTGGATCGGATGGTGCACCTGGCACGCGAGACCGCCGATAAGCCGGAGCTCTACGGCAACCCGCTCTCCGAGCACGTCGACTCTATCGAGAACGTCGCCGTCGACGAGCCTGACGCTTTCCTCGTGGACGCGGAAACGGCGCAGCGAAACAAGAAGGCGATTCTTCGGCTCCTGACGGAGGCGACAGAGGATGAAGGCACAGTGACCCTGCGAAGTCGCGGGCTTCCGCCCGCCGCGATCGGGCTCGGCGCTGTCTATCGCCACACCATCATTATTATGACCGACCTCGACGGCCAGATTGTAATGTGGAGCGACGGCGCCGCCACGTGCCTCGGCTTCAGCGCGCGCGACGCAGAGGGCAACAACATCAACTCCCTCCTCTACGGCGAGAAGTCTGTGGAGCTGTACGCGACGATGACGGAGGCTGCCGTGAAGAACCTAGACTTGTCAGAAAAAACGCTTACCCTGGCGCACCTCAGCCTTGGCAGCATCTCGATCAGCGCGACCGTGGTGGTGAGTCGTGAGACTGAGTCGAACCGGGCCGTCGGCTTCGCGCTCATCGGCTCCGTGCGCTCCGATGAGCTGTCGCAGACCCAGACGTTGTTGCACTCGTTTTTCGTGACGGAGCTGTCTCAGCTGTCAGTCAAGGACAGCCAGTTTTTGCAAATCGTGAACTGCCTGAGGTGGAAGAACCTACGCGACTTCTCTGCGCAGGCGCGTGACTGGAGCAGCGCGCACATTCGGCAGCTGCTCTCCGAGGTGATTCGGGGGCGGCAGCGCAACGTCAGCGTCGAGGTGAATCCCAACGTGACGGAGCTTCCACCCATCTTGTGCGACAAGATCGGCGTCGTCGCCGTCTTGAATCGCTCGTTCGAGCTTTTTAGCGAGAAAATCAGCATTCGCGTCGAGCAGAAGCGCATGACCAGTGCTGTGTACCAGCTGATCGTCATATACCGCCACGAGAGGCAGGAGCTGAACCGCGAGGCGGTGACGAGCATCACTCGCTCAGCCAACGACCTCGGCGGCATCGTCATCGACTCCCCGGGCACCTTGCGGCTGGTGCTGCCCTTTATGGTGAAGGACGAGGCGATTCACGCACTGCGCCCACAAGGCGTGGCCGCGCAGAAGTCGATGGGCCACGACCCTCTCATTGTTCTGTTGCTCGAGAAAAATGCGGTGCACCGCCACAACATCTCCGCCGCGATCTGGAGCTGCGGGCATTCGCTGCGCCTCGTCGAGAATGCGCGCAAGGCGGTACAGGCCATCGAGGAGTCGACGGACCTCGGCTGCTCCATCGTCGACGTCGACGTGAAGGGGGCTGACCGCGTCATCGAGGCCCTGCTGTCGAAGCGCATTTACACGATCGAGACGTCCGAGGCGCTGGACGGCGTGGCGACGCGGGGCGACGCGCTGCTGAAGAAGCCCATCTCCAACGACGCCCTGCGCAAGGAGCTGGAGCGGGCGACGGACCGGTGCGACGAGGCGAAGCGCGCCGGCGAGGAGCTCCTGAAGCGCCGCGAGGTGTTCGGCAAGGTCCGGAACAGCCCATGGACGCAGGGCCGGCTGCTTGGCCGTGGCGGGTACGCCACCGTGTACGAGGCGACGTCGACGCTGACGGGCGGCAAAATGGCTGTCAAGATCATCCGCGTCTCGGGCAACTTCGAGGAGCGCATTGACGAGTTTATGAACGAGATTGAAATCTTGTGCCAGCTGACGCACCCGAACATCATCCACTACTTTTACTGCGAACGCACCGAGACGACGCTGAACCTGTTCATGGCGCTGGCTGATCAAGGCACGGTCGCCGATCTTCTGAAGCGGTGCCCGCGACTGCCCGAGAACCACGTCGCGTCGATCATGAAGCAGCTGCTGCAGGCCGTCAATTACCTGCACGAGTGCGGCATCATTCATCGCGACATCAAACCCGGCAACATGCTCATCTCCCAGGGACAGCTCAAGCTCTCCGACTTCGGGACGGCGACGACGAACGTGCGCGAGGGGACGGTCGGCACGATCAGCTACATGGCACCGGAGGTGATCGACGGGAAGCCGAGTGGCAAGGAGAGCGACATTTGGTCGATTGGGTGCGTCGCGTGCGAGTGCTTGCAGATCAAGCGCTCAGGCGGGGGCCTGCTGGGCTACGGCCCACCGGAGGAGTACCCGCCAGACGTCTCACCGCAGGCGGTGGACTTCATCAGGGCGTGCATGCATCGCATTCCGGAAGAGCGCGCCACCGCTGGCGCGCTGCTGCTGCACGACTTTATTGTCCACCTCAATCATGAAGTGTCGCAGCTGGCCGAGGTGCCGGACGAGGCAGTCGCGAGCGGCGAGGAGGCCAAGGCGCCGAAGAACGGCAGCGGCTCCAGTGAGTCGACGGACGTTAGCTGGTCGTTCGACTAGCGCCGCGCGGTCACCAGCGCCGCGGCTGCTTTCACGGATGCGAAACCTGCAACGACTCCTTGGTGCGTCAATGAACACCTGCGTTTTTTTTTTTGCGTTGAAGATTATGGGGCTTCTGCTGCTGCTACTGAGCTTCCATGAGAGCGTCTGTGCGCGGGCACAGTTGCGCCTCGCTCAGCGCCTCCCTCGTCTTTCGCTCCGCGCTTCTTTTCCCCCCTTCTCTTCCTACGTTGCGAGCCGCACGCGTGCGGTGTTGACAGCACCGTTCCCAGCAACGGCCCAACTTGTCCTGCTTCCTTGTGTGTTGGTCTGCGCGCATGTGTGCCGCCGTCCACCCCCTTCTCCCTGCGCAATTTGTCCGCTTGCTTCCGCCACGGCGTGGTGAGCGCGCAGCCTCTTTCTCTGACTTTCTCTGTGCGGGCGGAAAAATAGAAAGAGACTAGATCTAGCTGATATCTGACCAGCACACCGCTCGCGAAAGACCCCCAGCGGCACACCGTCTCCTCTCGTCCCTATGCGAAGAGGCATGAAAGCGGAAACGTGAGGTGAGGCGGGCGCAGCCTCTTCGCCACCGTTTTTGTTTCTCTTCTCAGAGTGCGCTCGTGCAAGGTGTTTCCATCACAACATGCCACGGCTAGGTGCTGCTGCTCTGCGCGCGTTCCTGGGCCCGATTCCCTCAATCCGCCTTCTGCCCACTCGCACACGCTCCGCTGCGGCCGGCGACGCAACGCCCCCGCGCCTCACCCAGCTTCCACACGGTCGAGTGGCCTCATTCGTAGGTGCCGTCTTGGCCAGGCCATTTCCACTTCCCCCTTTGCAGATCACAGCCCCGCCGTCTTCTCGGGGTTTCTCCCTCTTCACCTTTCGCCAAGCGGGAAGCTAGATACACACACACACACACACACACATAAATACATATCTGTTTGCGAGCTCACACGCGCGCGTGCGTGCTTCATTTGCCCACCTGTACCGCCCCGAATCACACGCTCGCGCTCCACGAGGCGGCTCTCTGCGATGAGAGGAGAGCACGCCACCCCCGCGCCGGCGGCCGCGGGCCACAGCAGCTCCTCAGCCCCGTCAGCGCCGCTGCAGGAAGCCCTCCTGCACTACGACCCGCAAGAATGCCAGGCCAGCCCGGATGCCCCGACGGTAGAGGAGGTGCGCTTAATGGGGAACAGCCACTACTTTCACGTGGACCACGTCGCACTGTGGAAGCCGTCGCTGCTCAAGTCGCTTGGCGAGGTGTGTCAGCGCGCCGTGAACGTGAACGGCTATCACGTGCTGCTGTGCAGTCGGCGACTCGCGCTCGTAAACCAGCACGGCGGCTACATTGTTTTTCCGCCATTCGACGACGCACTGCACGACGCGTACGCGGAGCGGGTGTCCGAGACGTGCACGCTTGTGTTGGCCGGCATTGACTCCGGCGTCTTCGCAGCCCTCGTCCGCGACGGCGGCGGTGAGGAGCGGGCAGGCACGCTGCAGAGCGTCTTCTGCCCCACCGCGTCCCCGGTGATGCGCATCCACCACCTGAAGAAGCACTTGTACGGCCTCTGCTGCAGCGATTGCACCGTGGAGAGTCTCCAGCTGACGATCGCCCACGCCGACACCTCGGCCCCGGCGCTGCAGGCGGGGGTGGTGCCCAGCGGACTGGGCTGGATGCACGCTGCTGCTGGCCTCTGGAAGCCCAAGAGGCGCTACGTGCACAGCCTCTTTGACCGGCACCGCGGCTGTCTCTTGATGCTGTCGAAAAGCGACGTGTCCGTGTGGGCGTACCGCACCGAGACCCACCTGCAGCTGGAGTGCTCGGCGGCCCTCGCGGCGGACACGGCAGCCACCGCCGTCGCCCTCGTGCCGCCGTCAGGGCAGGCCGAGGACCGCCGCAGCCACAGCGGCGCAGAGGAGGTCGCTACACTGATCACGGAGAGCGGCAGCCGCGCGCCGGTGTACCTGCGCGATGCCACTGCTTCTGCCACATCCTCCTCCTCCTCGTCCTGGGTCGGAGGCCGACGCGGCGGGACACGTGCGCTGGCGCTGGGCACGCCACTGCAGCTCCCCAACGGGGTGTCGAACTCGGTCGTCTCGCTCGCGTGCGCGTGCGAGTCGTCGCTGCTGTTGGGAGACCAGCTCACTTCCTCCTTCATCCTCATCACGCCTTGCGAGCCCTTCTGTGAGGCGCCGGACAGCGCGGCCACCCACGTGGTGGTGCAGCACTTCCTGACCACGCCCATCAGCGGCGTCGGCGTCGAGCGCAGCACGCGTGACGGTGGCAGCTTCCTCACCTTCGTCGTGTACTGCGCCGACTCTACGGTACTCCGGCTTGGCCGCATGCCACGCGGGCAGCAGCTGCTGCGCCTGTTCGCCGCGTCCACTCCCCGCGGCAAAGCCGCGCTCAGCGCGCTGGAGCCGCAGGCGCGTGTGGATCTCGTGCTTGACGCCGCCCTCAGCGGGCTAGCCATATCGCTCGTCTCGGAGACCATCGACCCCATTCTGCACCCGAGCGCCGTGGACGCGCGCACTGTGCAGCTCTCGGAAGGGGCACGCGGCATTCTAAGGCACGCGATGCGCGGCCTCAATGAGCTGTCGCGCCTCTGCTCCTCCTTCCACTACTGGCGGCTGACGGAGGAGCTGAGGCAGGCGCGGTCGCGGCTCGACCGGTGCCGCGCCGTCCTCACCGAGGTGCTCGACCGCGGCGGCTGGCTGGAGTGCCCGGTGGCGCCGCGGGTGCTCGTGTGGGACAGGGACGTTGTGGTGCTCGTGAACGAGGGGGAGGAGCTGTCTGTCGCGATCGCCGTCAACGCGCAGGCCACGGTGCTGCGGCTACTGCTCGCCTCCATGCAGCACGCCACGACAATTGCCTGGCTCTACGACCTGCTGCTCGACAGCGGCGCCGGCTACCGCTTTCCCGGCCGCCTCGAAGATCTGCTCTGGCGCAGTGACCCGCAGGCAGTGCAGGTGTCAATGTGCATGCACCTGCTAGCGCGGCACGACCGCGACGTCGCCGGGGCCCTGCTGCACAGGCAGCACGTCCTGCCGCTGCGCTGCCGCCTCGCAGCCACGCTTCTGTCGCTCGTGCTGGATAAAGCGCTTGAGCCGGTGATGGTCTACGCGCGGCAGCACATCTGCGACCTGATGCAGTGCGACCTGCTCTCGTACACGACGGACCTGCTGGAGACGAACTTCCCATCGTCGCAACCTCGTATTCGCCTTCTCATCTACCAGTACCCGCATCGCCCTGGCGTCTCGACAGAGCTGGTGGCGATGCTGGAGCCCCTCGCCGACACCAACGAGCTGTACAACACGCTGCTCACCATCCTCGGCGACGCCGCGTGCGACGCGGCCCTCAGCGCGGTGGTGCTCGACTGGATGGAGCGGCACGATCTCGCCGACCCGCGCCTCCCAACCTTCGCCCGGGTGGTGGTGGACATGGGCCTCGTGATCGACCCAGCGCACACCCTCACGGGCCGCTTCTTCTCCGCCACGAAGCAGCAAGCCGCGGGCCACACGGCAGCGGCAGCGGCTCGGTTTGCCGAGCTGGCGCGCAGCGAGCTGTCTGTCCCGCTGGAGGGGCGCCTGCTCGCCGTCGCGCGCGCCATCGAGGCGGCCCCGTCCGACGAGCACCGCCTCACAGAGTTTCTCCTGCTGCTCCAGCAGCAACTTGCGAGCCTCATCGCCGAGCACCTCGCCGTCGGCAAGGACCTCGTCTACCCTCGCGCCACCGTGGAGGCCGAGCTGCGCATGCTGGGCGAGAGCTTCGTCAAGGAGAACCCGCTTTTTGAGCTGGCGGGACGGTACCGGATGCTGGGTGGGTGCAGCATCCAGCTGGACCTCCTCAAGATCCACCCAGACGCCACGGAGGACCACATCGCCGCCGCCCTCACGGGCGTGCTGACGTTCCTCAAGGCGGTCGGGCTGTCCGCGGCGCAGGCGGTGCGGCGGGTGCTGCAGGAGTACCTCGACTCCTTCCAGGCGCCCCTGCCGCTGTTCCCGTTCATCGAGTTTCTCGCCTTCAACGGGCAGTCCGCTGCGGCGGCGGTGGGTGAGCTGGAGGCCGCCGGGGTGGCGCTGCCCAGCATCTTCGACGCGTTCATGTGCCTCCTCGACGCACACCGCAGCCCTCTCTTTCGAGTGGGCGACATGGTGCTGGCGCTGGCGCGTGTCGTGCCGCGCATCAGCCCCGCGGTCCAGCACATCTGTGCGGCCCACCTGCTCGAGTGCAGCCGTAGCATGCTTGCCGGCGAGCAGCGTGCCACGGCGCTGTCAGACGAGGACGTGCGTACAATTCAGGCCGTCGCCGACGAGATGCGCAAGCTTTCTCAGCGCAGTCAGGCGTCCTCTTGAGAAGCCGGTGCGCCGACGTAGAGCTGATGCGGTGGCGACTGAGACGAGGGGGCTGACCCGGCGCATGCGTCGAGGCTCCTTTTCTTCTTTTTTGGTGCATGGCCCGCAGTGTCACCCCCGCTGCTCGGTGATGGCAAGCGCGCTGGCAACCGCTGCGGTTGTTCGCCAGGCCAGCGAGACGGAGCGTTTTACCACGCGCAACGCGGGCGGCGAAGTGCGCAGGGTGTGGCCTAACAACCGCTTAAGCGGAGCTCAGAAGAAAAATCGCCCTTTTACCAAGCCGGCTAGTCGTCCCCTTCTCCACTTCCCCTTTGACGAAAAGCATACAACGGTGTCGCCGTGGGGGGCAGTACACATGTCGCCCCCCCCCCCCGCTCCCGCACCCGCACTTTGAGGGCAAGCACGTGCCTTGCGGTCAACTTGCGGGCACGCGCGGGTCCTTTCAGGAAGGAGGGGGGGGTGGAGTGTCAGACCACTGCGACATCTCAGTGGAACTGGAAAGCCAACCTCCGCCAGAGTCGTGGGACCTGCTACTGATTCAGAGGAGGTACGCCTCCGCCTTTCCGCCAACGGGTATTGTCTTGCGAGTCGGGGTGCCCCACGTCCTGCTGCAACCTCCTCCCACTCGTGGACCTCCTCTCACTGCTGCCATCTCCCTGCTCCATCTACTCACCGCCGCTGTTCTTCATTCTTTACTTCTGTTCCCCTCCCCCCCCTGCCCTCTGCCCTCCGCCTCCCCACCTCGATGCCGCCACGCATCCCACACGACGCACTCCCCGTCCCCTCTCTCTCCTCTCTTCGCTTGCCCCCCTCTCCCCCCTCCCCATCCCTCCCACCCACCAACCCTACAGCGTCCCCCCCTTTCCTTCTCCTCCGTGGTTTTTCTGACCGACGTCGCTTTGCCGTCTTCACCCTTTCTCACCACTCCCCACTGCACTCCCCCACCCTCCCCTCTTCTACCTTCTAGGCTACCTCTCTCTCGAACTCGGGCTCGCCTCACCATTCTCCTTCCCTCCCCCCAACTCCGTTGACTGCCCAGAGCAGCCAGACCCTTTGCCCATCTCTCGCCTCCTTTCCTGCCTCTTTTCTTTTTTCTTCTCTCGCTTCTTTGTGGCTCTCTGCGCCGCTCAAGCAACGTCCCCCCCTCCCCTCCACACACAGACACACTTGAAGTCGGTTCTCAGTGCACCACTCACTGCAACACATTCGCACCCGCACAGACCAGGTCTTGCAGTCACACGACGCGGCACCCACCCCTTCATCCGCCCCCCTCTTGCTGTCTTGCGCGCAGCAGAACACACAAACCCGCAAAAAGAAAAAAAGACAAAAAGTGGAAGAGCACACAAGATTACTTGCAGCTACGCCTCTATCCTTGCGAAGCACCGTGTTTCTCTTCGCTTTCGCTTTTCTTTTTTCTTTCTGCTCTGTGGCTTCCCTTCCCTTTCCCTTCGGTTTCGTCATAGCCCTTCCTCCGACTCTTCTCTTCGGTTTTCTGTTTCGCGTCACCACAGCCGGCTGGCGTGTATCTCGGCCCGCTTTCTTCTTCCTTTCCCTCTACCTTCCCGCCGCGTTATTGGTGTCTGTGACAGCCCCACTCCCCTTTCCCTTTCTCCCCCCAAAGCCCCTCACGTGTGTCCATGTGCGCGGGCTCAACACTCCACGCTTCGCTGTAGCGGACACCCTTCCCTTTTCCCTTCTTTCTTCCTTTTTTTTGGGGGCCGTCACCTGCTTTTTTTGAGAGCTGTCGAGTTTGCTCGATAGTGGTGCGCTCCCACTTCCCTTCTTCCCCCCCCGCTCCTCGTGTCCTCCTTTCCACGGGTTTGCCCTTCGTCCTCCGAAGCGGCACGACACCCTCCCCCCCTCCCTTCCCTCCTCTCTCCACACTCAACTTCGCATGCTCCGTCTCTGCCTCGCCCTGCGCGCGGCGAGCGTTCAGCGCCAGCCGCACCTCTTCCACATTGACATGACCTCCAAACACACGCCAGGCCGGCTGTACCTGGCGGACCGCGCCGTCAAGTCGACCGCTGGCGACCCGTACTTTGTGTGCCTCGACAACGCCATGGCCTGCCAGACGGCGGACTCGAACGCGGCCGTGGTGCTGCGCAGCTGCACGACCAAGGACCGGGAGCTTTTCCAGTACGGGCGGATCCGCTTTCAGGGCGCCAGCGCGGCCCTCGTGTTCCGCCACAACCACCTCATCTTCCAGGGCATCGGCGACGACGCGGTGCAGACGCTGGAGACGTCGCTGCAGTACAACGACATCTTCGCGCTCGTGAGCGGCATCAGCGCACGCGAGGACATCCCGGCGTGGGCGCGCGCTGTGGAGCAGGCCGTGGCCGAGGGCGACGTGGAGTACGTGGCAGAGGAGATGCTGCTGCAGCTGCGTTGCCCCACCGATGGCAGCACCTCCGTAGTCGCAAAGATCTCGAAGTTCTCCGCTGGCCTGCCAGAGCCGCCGTGCTTCTCGCACGCGAGCTAACGCTGGCCAAGGAGCGACCGACACCGCCGGCACTTGAGGCAATCAGGAGTCTTCCCCAGATGGTGCCCCCCCGGGCGTACACGCACACGCTGGACGTCTCTTCCACAAGATGTGAGGAGGATGCTGCAAACACACACCGAAAAGAAAAACGCCAGGGAAGGGCGTTTCCGCGATGGGCGTGCACGGCAGTTTCAACACATCCAACGGCTGAGCCGACTTGCAGCGGGGCGGGAGAAGGGAGATGGAAGCGTCTGCGGGAGATGGGTCTAACGCGCTGGCTATGGGACGCGGCACGGAGCGCGCGGTGGTGAAGAGGCGCACGCAGAGGGAAGCGGTGTGGCGCCGACCGGACACGACGGTGGCGCGTTGCCGGGACGAAGTGTTTTTGTGGCGTTCCATCCGGCGCATGTTGCTGCGATGCGCACGACACTCCTCGCCCCGAGGCAGCGTCTTGATCCGTCGCACACCCCGCGACTGACTGCGTTTCAGCGGCGCCGCGCCTACACCTCGAGGCGCACCGCACCGCACCGGGCAGACAATGCGGCACGGAAAAAGGGCGTCATATAGTTGTGTTTTTCATCGTCATCGTCCTGGCCCTGTGGTGCAGTGGGGACGGAAGGGCGGCTCGGACTCCCACCCTGTCTGGTGCGTGGTGAGGAAGAGAGAGATTTCGTGATGCGAGCGCCGAAGCCCACACCCACACGCATGCCCACACTCACGCTCACGCTCGCACACACGCCCGCCTCGGGGCATTGCTATTCTTTCGTGTCATGCTTTCCCCTTCCTCACTTGGTTTTTCGGTACGTGAGGTAGGGCTGAGAAGGCGTGTTTGTTTCCTCAGCATTGGCCCCGGTATCGTGTGCGTGTGTGAGTGCGTGCTTGCGAGTGTGTTGCCCTTCCGCATTATTTCGCGCGTCTCGTATGCGTGAAGGTGTCTGTGTCCATGTGTGCGTGTGTGTGGCGAAACGTTGCGTTTTCTCTGTTGTTGGCGCGTCGGTAGTCACTTCCATGTTAGACCGTTCTTGCGCTTTTGTGTGGCGGCCACACCACTCCGTCGGTTTCCATCTTGTTCTTCTTTCGCCTACGGGCCGCAGACGAGCCGTGCTCTCCATAATGGTGTGCCTTTGTGCGTGCGTGCGTTCATTGCTTTGTTTCTTCTCTATTGCTGTGTCTATAAATGTGCGCGTCATCGGTTGAAGCCCTGCCGTGGTCGCTGCTGTGACACCTGCCGATCTAGCGTGTCTGTGCGTCCGAGGAGAGTTGTGTTGCGATTGCCTCCCTTTCCCCTCTCTTCTCTCTCTCCAGTTTGTTCTCACGCGACTTCTTGGTTTTCTTATTGGTTCACTTTGAATTTTGTCTCCGTGTTCTTCTCCCGTTTACGGTTTCGCGATCGCCTTGCTCACGATGCGCTCGCGGCAACTCACGTCCTTTTCAAGAGCGTTCGTGTGTGTGTGTGTGCGCCTCTATCTCGTGTTGGCCCCTCTTCCCCTCCCAGCGGCGCTCTCTTGTCTCCTCTCCGTGTTCCCCTTCGTTTTTTGTTTTCTTACTTCGGTTTTTACCTGAAACCGCTTTTCCCCTACCCCCACACTCTCCACATCTCTGCAAGCGTATATACACTGAAGAAACAAAAGGAAGGGATGCGCTGCTGCGCGATGATGTTCTGTTTTATGTGACCAGCGTGCGTTCTCTTTTCGTTGCTAGCCGGTTTCCTGGTTGGAGCTGCGGCTCTCTTTCAGCGGCCCTTCTGTTTCCTTCCCCTTTTCTTCGTTTCCTCCCTTTTTTTTTCCTTCGGCGTTGTAGAAGTCAGATTATGTAAGGAGGCAGTTAGAAACAAGTTCAACGAGCTCGTCTCAGTCACCGCCGCCTCGCGGTACCTGGCTGCTGGCAGAGCACGCAGAACCACCGTGTCCGATCAAGCGAGACAGGCCCCCCTTCTCCTCCCAGTCGAAGGGGTGGGTGGGGGGTACGGTGCGGTGCGGTGGGTGAGTGGAAGGGGGGGTGAGGAGTATTGTGAGGAGAAGGAGAAAGGAGATATGAAGAAAAAAGAGGGAGTTGGGGCTCGTGCCGCCTTTCTGGACAATGAAACTTCTATGTTGTCCTGAAGGCGTTTTTTTTTTGTTGTCTTGGTGGCGCTCTTCAAGTTTGACGGCGTATTGTCGGGCGTGCGTCCTTCTTCTTTTTTTTTTCATACCTTGTTTCGCTTCTCGTTCAACTCTTTTCGTTAAAGCTGCACCAGCCACCTCCTCACTCCACTCCGTTTCACTACTTGCGCTCCCCTCCTCCGCCAGTCTCCCCTTCCCACGCGTGCCGCCACGTGTCGACCTCCCTCCCTCCCTAACCACTGAAAACTGAGAACAAGAAAAAAGGACGACCTCCTCGCCAGCCCGTGCATCGCGAGGCGCTCATCTCCCCGTGCCACCGGAGCGCCTCGTCTGATGTCGTCTCCTTTTTTTCTCTTTCGCTTGCGTGACACTGCAGCGCACCGTCTTTGCTGCGCCTCTGTTTTTGTGGTGCTCTCTCTTTCTCTGCCTCACTTTTCTTGTCTCGTTCGATAACTCAGCCAACTCGCCCCGTGGTGCGCCACAAGTGCTCCATGCCGTTTCCTTCACCCCCCTCACTCTCTTTCTCCTCCTTGTCAGCGAATCACCGCGGCGCCTGAAGCTGTTTGTTCGCGGCTGCTCACATTTGTTCTTTCCTCCTAACATTCTCCCCCCATTGAGATGTAGTAGCTCGAAGTCGCCGTTTTCCTCTTTTTTTTTTCTTTTCCTCGTGCGTGTGGGCGTTTCGCCGCTCTGACGGCGTGCATGGTCTCTCCGTGCTCTTCGCGCGCTGCCTGTTATGGCCACACACTCTGCCGCGAAACAAAAAGGCAAGAAAGAACAACGACGCACGAACACACGCACACGCAGGCGCTCCACCTCCCGTTGTGGGGCTCCTTCTTGACTCCTCTGTTGCTTTTTTTGTGTGTGTTGTTGTTTCACCTTTCACGCTTTGTTTTTCCCTCTCTTTGGCGTGCGTGCGTGTGCGCACACGGAGGTGGCGCCTCACCTCGCCGTCTGCTGACAACACCAGGCCTCATCTCTTGTTTGTGCGCTGGTCTGCGCATTGTCGTAGCGAACATTTCGATCTCGAGTGTCAGAGAAAGAGCGAGACAGAGAGAGAGACACGACGTGCTGCGAGAGGAACTCCACGACTGCCAGAGTCGCCGCTGTCTGCCACGCATGCACGCGTTTGTGTTTTTGTCCTGCGCCTTCGCCTCCTCCTCCTCCGTTTGCTTGTTTTACATTCTCCCCTTGCTTGACTGCCCTTTACGCGGGGGCGCAGTAGGTCGGAAACGTGAGCGGCAGTGTACACTGGAGCGACGAGGGCCGCCACTACATGAACGCATGAGTGCGAGAGCAGCGCGCCGCGCAGGACGCCCACCCGGAAGTAGGTGGGGGGATGCCGCCGTCGGCGAAGGGGCGAAGGGGGGGAGGGGGCAGGCACGCCGGAGCACGTCCCCGACGTCGGCCGCGGCCAACTCGGACCTTGTCGTTCTTCGCCTGGAGGCACTTTGACAGCCGTCACGCCGTGGTAGCCACCACGCGCTTTTCTTTTCTGTTCGGTGCGCTGTGGCCCCCCCCCCCCCTCCGTCGCCTGTCGCGCCCCATCCCTCTGTCTCGCTCTCTTGTGCGACGGTATGTGTGCGTGGCCACGCTCCCCGACCGTCCTCTTCAACGCGATCGTGCCCCTTCCACGCTCTCCCTGGCGCACCACGCTGCACCGACAAGAGCCCCTTCCCCCCCCCCCCGTCCCATACTCCCGCATCGTGGACAGAGGAAGCAGTCGACAAGAGCAGCAACGATATAGCCAATGTAGCATCTTCTCGTTTTCCCTTTGGGAGGGGGCATGTAGCGCACCCCGGTTTCTCTCCCCTCCCCTCCCCCCTGCCTCGCAGCGCAGCGCCCGCGCAGTCGCGTTTGCATGCGCCTTCTCCCCTTTTCCCGCATTCCGCGTAGCATCTTGACCCCAAGCATGGAGTGAGAGCCGGCACGCAACGGCCGACTCTCTTCCAAAGCTCTCCTCGCATCTTCGCTGTTGCTGCGAGGGTGTGCAGGGGGGGGGGTGTGTGCGGCTCGCAAATGCAGCGCTGGTCGGCAGAGAGGGTGAGGTGCACTCGGGAGGTGAACTGGAGGTGAGGGGGGAGGGTGGCGGTCGGTGTCCCTCACCCTTGCTCATCTTCCCCCCCTGCCCCCCCTTTTCCGATGTCCGGTTGCTGAATGGCACTGCGGCATGCGGGCAAGCTGTGAGGCAGGTCGGATAGCACAGCCACGACAAAGCTGCGTTTTCTTCTCTTTTTTGTTGCCCGTGTCTGTTCCCTTGAGCTTCCTGCCGCCCGCAGCAGCGCCACGAACTACCCACGCGGCAGCGGAGCAAGGGGGTGGGCAGAGAACAACAAACCAAAAAAAAAAAAAGAGAGCGGCTATGCACCAAAAAAAAGCGCAAACCACGGGCCCCAAAAGAAATCTGCAATAGGAAGGGAGGGAACGAGAAGAGAAGAAACAAAGAAACAGAACGAAGATGCAATCGACACAGCGTGCACGCGCGTGGCACCGCGAAGTCTGCCGCAGCCACCTCTCCCACACCAGTCACACCACCGCCGCGCTCCGCCACCCTTCTCCTCCTCCTCCCCCCCCCTCCCCACGGCGCAGTCTCCTCTTCTTGAAGGGTGCGCAGTGGAGGGGGGTTTGGGGGGGGGAGTGTGATGAAGCACAGGAAAAGCGGCGGTGAGTGCGACGGAGGAAGGCAGAGAGTGAGAGGGAAGAGGCGGAGCTGAGAAAGTGGGACGGGGACTGAGGGGCGGTGTGCCTGGTCAGCCCCTCCCTACCTCCGCCTCCTCCCCCCTCGTCTCTGCCTTCAGCCCTCCACTTCTCTCCCTCTTCTAACAGCTTCAGCGTGCTTGCTTTGTTTCTTTTTTTTTGTTCTGTTTCCTTATATATTGGATTTTACATTTTTTCCTATGCTTGTGTGAGCCTTGCCCGACTGCTGTTGTGCCCTTTTTTTTTTTGCGACGTGCGCTTTTTTTTTTTTTCATTTTGGTCTTTCTTTTTCTTGCTTCCCTTCTCCTTGTGTGCTGCTTTTTCTTTGTTTTCTTTGCCGTCGTTGTTGAGCCCGGTTTCCCTCTTGCCTTGTATCTGCGCGCTTCTGTTCCCGCTGTATGTTGTCCCCCTCTGTGTAGTTGATGTGTTGGTAGCCCTCTCCTCTAGCTCTCCCTCCGTAGGCTTCCTCTCTTTTTTTTAAAGCACCCGTTCTCGTCGGCACACTTTGTTTTGCATTGATTGGTGTCCTTCTTCTCAATGTCGGCGCGTCGGCTAGCCTGTTGTTGTCGTTCTAGGAATCGGGGGACTGGATTGCTTCCCCTGCTCATCGTTCTCGCGACGGCCGCCACGGATGCGCGTGCTCCGCCCCTCTTTTTTCCCTCTTCTTCACGCGGCCGTGTGCGCCGCCTCGCCGCCACTCCTCCCTCTTCCAACATTTTTATCTCTGCGTGTGCATGTGTGCACGTGTATGCGTGTGTGTCTGGGTTTGTTTTGGAGTGTGTGAAGGAGGGATTCCACGTGCTCTCTCTCCTTCACCAGTGGTTTGTCACCATGGCAGAGCCGCACTCCAGCTCTAAAAGAAAACCCCCACAATCACGATCACACACACACACACACAAACGCGGACGCAGACATGTTACACTCTTCCGATGTATCCAGCCAGGGTTCAGTGGGCGGGTCTTGGCTGGCAGCGAAGATGTATTCCTGAAGGGTGTCTGTACGGTGGAGCTGCTCCAGTCCGTGTCGTTTGTACCTCTTCGGATACCCTTTTTTTTTTTTAAATTCAGCTTAGGTGCTTTGCGTGCTTGTACAGTTCCACGCCTCGGAGTGTCTTTGTTGCTTGAGCTTCTTCTATTCAGCGCGCTCTTCCACTCCTCCCCTCCCTCTACCCGGCTGTGGTGCAGGGTGGCGGCAGAGAGAAGACGGTGAGGTGGCGATGCGTGCATGGATGACGGGGTGCTGCTGCGGACTTGTCTGCGGCGAGTGCCCACCAGACCGGTGCAGCACATAAAAAAAAGGCAAGTGCACAGGACACACAATATTGCAAACTCATGTTGTCGTCGGTCTGTGCGGTCTCCGTCGTGTTTCACGTGTACTGGTTTCTGGATTTTCACGTTTGTGTGTGTCTGTGTGTGTGTCGTTCTTCTCGCTCGTGCATGAACGCTCGTCTTGACTGCGCAACCTCCTTTCCCTTTCCTTCTTTCATTCAGTCGCTTGCTTGGCCTTGCGAGGCGGTCTCTCTCGAGGCTAGGCGTGCATGCACGCGTGTGCAGCCGTTTCCCGGCGTGCGTCCCGGAGACGGAGGGGCTGACACAGACACACGCGCGCACGCCGGCGGCGTCAGGTCTCAAAAAGAACAAGGTGAAGAAAAGGAGCGAGGCGCGTACGTCACACTCGTTGCACCGCTGTTAGCGTACAATCGTATGGATGGGTGTATGTATGTGTATGTGTTTGTGTGTGAAGAGGGTCTTGTGTTTTTGGGCTCATGATTTGTGCCTTCTGCCGACGAGATATCCCTAAGCAAGCGTTTCCCTACCCTGTGCGGTTCGAGCCCTTCGACCCCGCTGTGTTGCTCAACGATCTACTTTTCTTCTTCACTCTGTGAGGCTTGAAACAACACAAGATGAACTGAAGAGCTCTCGTTCTTGCTTGCGCCGCCCTGATCCGGTGCGCGCCACGTGCCTGCACTCGCACACCAGTCGTTTTCATCTTCCCGCTTTTCCGTTTGACTCCCGGCTGCGCCCACCTCCCTCCTGCACTTGACTGTTCCGTGGCACGGTATTTACGTGCCAAAAGGGCGTCGGGAAGGCATGGGCGAGAGGAAAGGGGAGAGTACACTCGAAAGACCCGAAGAAGGCGAAGGGGCTTGTGCCAGGACCGGGGAAGGCTTCGTGGAACAAGCTCTCAGGGGCATGCATCAACAACAACAAAAAAAATCAGACGACGATCTCCAGGCGCATCCACATGCCAGCATCAACAACACAAAAACGAGTGAAAACAACAGAAAAAGGGTGAGCTTCGCGGTGTGCAGAACGGTGGCGAGGAGTGGGCTATGCGTGGTGCCTCCAACTCCTTTTTTGTTTCGACGCAGCAGCAAGGCGACTCGGAAGCAAGTCATCGAGTCCTCCTCCTATCCTCTCCCCGCTGCACTTCCACGAGTGGCGAAGCTCCACACGTGTTGCAGCCGCCACTTTCACCGAAGCAAGTCGGCCGACTTGCGTTGAGAAAAAGAAAAGAGAGGCAGAGCCGCTTTCTGCCTCGAGTGGGGCAGTGGCACTCGAAATCAGCGAGGAAAGAATGCACGAGCTGCGCTGCCCTCTCGCTCGCGCGCGCACAACGCCGCATTCTCTCCTTCACTCGCCGTCGTGCTGTCTGTCTCCCTCCTCCTCCCCCTCTGTCTCGTGCGTGAATCGCTCCTCGTCCTGATGCAGCGCGGGACGCGTGCGCTTGTGTGTCTTGACACCGATCAGCACGTTTGACGCCAGGGCTCGCCGCTTTCTTTCCTCCTCGTTCCCCCCACTCGTGCATCGCGACACCGTACGCGGTCCCACCCCACCGCCCAGCCCCGTGCTCAAGACAAGAGGACGTACGCTGGCTCAGTCCATCCAGTGCGGCGACGTGGGACTTACGGACCCACATTGGAGCGTACAGCTCTGAACTCTCCAACCCTACGCGTGCATCCGCACTTCCCCTCTTTTTTTTTTACCATAGAGTGCGCAATGCCACCCAAGAAGAAGACGGTGCGGCGGCTCTCCTTAAACGCTGGGGAGGAGTACACCCTCGTCGGCAGCGGCGCGGTGCAGGTAACGCTGGTGTCGGGCGTGCTCGACGTCGCGGGTGTCATGCTCGACTCCAACCGGCCCTATAGCTTCCACCTCCACCCCGACCGCCAGTTCATCACGCTCTTCACGCTGGAGGGTGCGATCTGCTCGCTCAGCAGCGACGGCAAAGTTGAGGCGCACCGCGGCGCGGCACGTGCGGGGCGGCTGGTCCAGATCACGCGCCGCACCATCCTCGCGGCCCGGCGCAGTAAGGTGCTCGTGATTGGCCGCCCGCACAGCGGCAAAACGCTCGCCGCGCACACCCTGTGCAACCTCATGATGCGCTACGGCACCGACAAGAAGGGTATCTTTCTCATGGACCTCAACGCGGAGTCCAACTGCCTGTACGCGCCGGGGTGCGTGTCGTGTGTGCAGGTGCCCGAGACGCCGCTTTGGCCTGGCACAACGGCGAGCCCACGCCTCCTGCCCCTCTCCCTCTACACCGGCGCCGCCGTCCGCCCTGCGGCGAGCAACGTCGCGTCGCTGCTGCACTACTACGACCAGCTGCACGAGACGGCGATGGGCTACGTTCAGGAGCTGTGCGGTGCGACGGCCGCGGCAGAGGCGCCGTCGCCGTCACCATCCTCGCTGGGCGATGGCCGGTGGCACGTGGTTGTGGATGCCCCGGCACCGCTAGGCGACTTGCAGGAGGGTGTGTGGTACAAGAGGCTGATTGAGCTGCTGCACCCCACTCACGTCGTCATCGTGGGCAACCGCGAGGATGGCGAGGAGCGGTGGTCGACCTTTCTGCAAGAGGACGTGCAGCGCGTGCAGCCCGACTGCGAGTTTCTTTTCACGGACCCGGTGGCCCACCCGTGCGAGCGGTCCTCGACGCACGAGCTGCTGCGCGAGTACTTCACCGGCAGCCCGTCCCTGGCGCTGGGCTGCTCGAAGGTGGTGCTCCCACTCAAGGCGCTGACCTTTGTGGAAGAGTCGACGGAGGGCAGCACAGCGGCTGACGGCGTGTTCATGCGCGTCGTGCACCCGACGGCGGCGTTCCAGTCGCTCGTGTGCGCGCTGTCGCACGCGGAGCTGCTGGAGGAGACGCCGCTGGCCCCTGTCGCCGGGCTCATGACAATTGTGTACGTGGACGAGGAGAACGAGGAGGTGGCGCTGCTCATTCCGGCCGCCGAGGAGCCGCTGCAGCGCCGCTTCGTGATTGTGCCGCAGTCCCGCTTCCGCGACAGCCTCCGCATGACGGATGCTGAGGTCACCGCCATGGAGGAGTGCGTGGCGGTGTGAGCAGCAGGGTAACGCAAGGGGTGATGGGGGTGCGCCGTCCGTGCCCGCCTCGCCGCCGGCGGCCTTCCACTCCGCGTCCCTATCCCCGCCTGCCCCGCGGCCGATCTTCTGCTGCTCGACTCGTCTTTGCCTTTCCGCACGGGGTGTCACGGCGGCTTAAGGGAAGGGAACACAAAGGAGTCCAGCAGGTGAGGCAGGGGCGGGGGGGAGGGGAGGGGAACAAGGGCNGGCTGGGGGGGGGGGGTGGGGAGGGGAACAAGGGCTAACCGAGGGCGATGGCGTATGTCCAGCTGCCCTAAAATAGCAGAAATACAATACGAACACACGTTATCACTGGAATGAGGAGGAGGAGGAGGGGGGGGGGGACGGCACGGGGTGTGGAAGCGAGGGCACCCGAGGGGGGGGGGGGGGGAGGGACTCCGCGTGAGTCACTCTTACCACCAGCTTTGATCGGACACAGAAGATGCACTGACGCGTCGGCGAGTGCGGGGCAGGTCCACCGAGCAGCAACTTCATCTGTGCTGTCGCGTGCAGGAAAAGGTGAAGCTCCGTGCGGTACTGTGATGTCTCGCCGCTAACGAGGCCCACCGACTGCTCCTCTTCGGAGCTGGTGCTGCTGCCTCGGCCTCATGACCCGCATACACCTTCATCCTTCACCTCGTTGCTCTCCTGTAACTGTTGCGGCTTTATGATTCACATCAGCACCCGAGGGAGCGTCACACACACACACACTCACACAAACGTGCAGTGGTTGACGCACGTTTCAGCCTTCCTGCTCCTGGGCCTCCCTCGTAGCGAACACAGCGAAGGAGAAGGAAACAACAACAGCAGCATAGGGAGAGCGTGTGTGAGCAAGCGTGTCTGTATCGTGCCTGTGAGCGAGCGTTTTGTCGTCCACCTGCGTTCCTTTGTTGTGCTTTGTTGCACACCAGCGCCGGCGGCGGCTCGCACCAGTCTCGAAGCGGCCGTGCGAGTTGGGCTGACTGCATCCGTCTCTCCCGACCGCTCCACATCACACCGCGAGTCACCCTCGCTTCCCTTCCAGTGAGTCTGTGGAGGTGCCACAATGCGGGCGAGCGTGTGTGTGCGCGACGCGCAAAAGATCAGCTGGCGCACACGCGCCAAGCGGGCGATGCAGCGGACGGTGCGCCAATACGTGCCGGACCCCCGCGACAACCCGCTGACGGAGCTGCCGATGAGCGCCGAGGCGTACGCCAAGACGCAGCAGCAGCAGGAGGGCAGCGTGCGCATCGGCATCCGCCCCGGGCAGTCCATCGAAGACTACATGGCCGAGCGCGACAACAAGTGGCTCCATCAGCAACGCATCATCCACGAGCAGCGCATTCGCGATGACCACCTGCCCACCACCAAGGACGGGCTGCCCTTCGTGGCGGCCGGGTCGCGGGCCAACTACATGGACGTCGACGCCGCCAACAAGCTCGTGCACACGCCGCAGCCCAAGGACTACGAGATCGACGAGGAGACGGTGTTGCTGCGCCGCCAGCTGCAGGTCGAGAATGAGGCTGAGTACCGCAAGTTCATTGCGGAGGCAAAGCGGTCCGACCTCGCCGCCGAGGAGACGCAGAAGCGCCGCCGCCCTCACCCGAGCGACCCGACGTACGACCCCTTCAAGCTCACACCCGGCTACCGGCCACAGGACAGCGCGGCTCTCGCGCAGTGGCTGAAGCGGCAGCGAGAGTCCGGCAAGTCCGCCAGTGGGTTGTCGCTGCAGACCAAGGAGGGGCAGGAGCGCTTTTACAATGAGGAGAAGATGGCGACGCAGTACAACGCGAACCCGTTCGCCAACCGCATCGAGATTCCGCGCGGCATGTCGTCGATGCGCATCACCGCGTACTCGCCCGACAGCGTCTTTATCAACGACAAGGAGGTGATCGGGTCGTGCATCGTGACCGAGAAGGGCTACTACCACTGGAACGTGAGCAGCTTCGAGGAGGTGAGTGAGCGGACGATGGCGGTGCTGCTGCACATGTACCCGGTGCCCGACGTCGTCTTCCTCGGCACCGGCCGCAACCTGCACTTCATCGACGAGGACCTCCGCATCGCCTTCCAAAAGCGCGGCACCGTCATCCACTGCCTCACGACGCCACAGGCGTGCGGGCACTTTGGGGTGCAGCTCTCCGTCTCGCGCCGCTCCGCCCTCGCCATCATCAACCCGATCCCGACGAACGGCTACGGCGTGGAGTGCTTCGGCGACTTCGTCGAGAACGACATGTTCTCGCTGTCCGACACCCAGCTCGGCATCTCGCCGATGCGGCAGTTCTCGCCGTCGCTCTTCACGCAGAACAAGGTTGCGGAGAAGTACCGCGCGACGCAGGGTACCGGCATCGGGCCGCAGTACCACCAGCTCAGCGACGGCCGTCTTGTGCGGCCCGGCACGAGCCACACGAAGCTGCGCCCGATGCTAGAGCCGGGCGAGACGGTCGACTGGGAGAAGCTGCCGTCGTACTACCACTGGTTTCCAAAGGAGCAGCTGCACGACTACATCGAGAACACCACGTGGCGCGAGATCAGGGGCAGGCCGACGGGCGAGCCGCTGGAGCGGCGCTTGAGCAACGCGCTGGAGGGCGGCGGCACGTATGAGAAGGAGCAGGCCCCGATCCCGGACCTGATGCCGTGGAACTCGGCCACGATCCCCATCACCAAGTTCCCGCACGAGCGCAACGAGGAGGAGATCGTCGTGGAGGACCCCAAGACGGGCCGCATCATTGGCATGGAGCGCGACACGTACGAGCGGTGGAAGCGCATGATGGCGGAGCGGCGCGCCGGGCTGCCCGAGAGCGACCCGGTCGAGTACGACCAGGAGCGCTACGTGACGAACAAGGACGGCGTCGTCTTCGATCTTTCCAAGATGAAGTACCGCCCCATCTTCGAGGGCCGGTGGAACCCGCGGCGGCAGCAGAGCACCGGCCGCACCAACCCCATCATGACGTAAAGAGAGGCACCGCAAGACGCACCCGTCGGCACGCTGCGTTTTCGCGTTCACGCTCAAGCCACAACGGGCCTCCCCTTTCTCCTTCTCTCTCTCACCTTCTCAACACCACACACGCCCGGCGTTGATTACCTTCGGCTTGCCCTCTCTGTCTCCGCCGCTGCCCCCATTGCTGCTGCTGCTGCTCTTGCTCTTGTTGGTGTCCCCGTGGGGTGGGTGCGGCGTACTCCCCCGCCCCCCTCCCCCCTGTTCCTCGTTCGCTGTCACGTGCGCGCTTTGCGTGCGTGCGTGTCTGTTTGTCAGCCGACTGTGTTCACAATTAGCTTACGTTCCCGTACAACCACTCCCACACACACACACACACACACACTTACCCTCCGAAAGAAAAAGAACGTGAAGACTACAAGAAGAAAGAAGAGGAACCTGTGTTGTGGATGCTGAGCAGCGCTCACCGAGAGTCGCCCCCCCCCCGCTGGCATCCGCTCTACGATCTTCTCTGCGCGACTTGCGCTGCTGGCGGAACGATAGGAAAGAAAACAAAACAAACACCTGCACTCGGAGTAGAGCGGAGGAGTGCGGGCGGGGGGGGGGAGGGGCAATAGCTACGTCAAGCCTGTGTCTATTGTCTTCTCCTATGGCCACGCAGCGCCTGACAGTGCTGGCGACTTAGCTTACTCCATGGTGGAGCTCTTTCTTCGTGACTAGCCTTCCTCTTCTCCCCTAATTTCGCTCTCACCCTCGCACACACCCCTGTACAGCACGCGGCGCGGGTGTCGCTGCGTCATGTTGGTCATTGAAGGCACGCATGGACCTCTCTTCACCGTGGCGGCGACCGAGACTGCCGTTGCCTACCTGAGTGCGCACTTCCCGCAGTTCCGCAAGCGTGGCCTCGGCTGGCGGCTCAGCGTCGAAGAGCTCCACCTGCTGCTGTCACGGTCACTTCCAGCGGTGGAAGACGAAGGCTCAGGCAATTCCACGACACACGCCGTGCTGTTTGCTTCGGCAGACGCGCAGGATCGCTTCCACGCCCTCCGTGAGAGCCACAAGAGGGACTGCGCGGTGTATGCCGCCCTCACCTGCGAGCACGGCTTCAAGCTGCGCCACGGCAGCCAGTTTGGTGCCAACTACATCGGCTACCAAGACGTCGGCACGCACGGGGAGTGTCTGCTGTTCGCTGGGCCGCTGTCGGAGCTGGCACGGGTGCGTGCCGCGCGCATCGCACGCAGCGTGGGAAAGCGGGCGGTCGTGGTGCTTGCAGAGGCCGCCGTTGACGGCACGGGCTTCTCCGTGACCTTGTCCGAGCTGCCAAGCGGGGCCTCCGCTGACGGGCAGCGGCGTCGCAAGTCACGGCGTGTGGAGTAGCCGCCCGCGCGTGCCGCGACCGGAGCCACCAAAAAAAAAAAGAAGAGAGGAGGGCCTGCACAGGTGTGAGGCGTGTGGCGGTGGCAGTGGTGGTGGCGGTTTCGCGTCAGCGGCAGGGTTGTGACTCTTCCATCCTTCCCGCTCCCCCTCGTAGGGTCTCTTCTCTCCTCAACACTCTTTCTGCTACGTTCGATTAACAAGATAACGAAGCGCACGTCACAGTACCGTGCACCCGTCGACCTCTGTGTGTGTGTGTGTGCGTGCTGTGGCGGATGTCGAGAGAGGGCGTTGCCTGCTTGCTGCTCAGGTGGCACCTCAACCCCGCGCTTCTTTTGGTTCTTACTCCTCCTAGGTGCGCACTCGTGGCACCACAGGGCAGGGAGAGAACGGGATGGTATGCTGAGTCGTGGACTCGTGCAATGCTGTCTTCTTTCCAAGCAAGAGACACTGGACGAACAAAAAAGAGAGCAAACGCGTTCTAAATTGGTGACGATGCGAGGCAGCAGAAGAGTGCTACGGTTTTGTTTTTTTCTCTGTGCGATGTGTGCCCGCAATGGCGTCGCGTTCGCGCTCACACGTCAGGGCCAGGTTGTCGGCGTGCTGGCGCGTCTACTGATGCGCAGTGGGAGCTGTCTCCATCTCGTCCGATTTCTGGCCAACCTTCTGTATCGCTGTCCCATTTCATGTGATTCGTCTGGGTGTGCTTCACCCACACACACACACACACACACCGTCACACATTCACCTTTTCCACGACACGTTGGGTTTGCTTTCCTGCGGCGCAGTGCGAAGAGAAAACCAAGGAAGATGTCCTGCCCTCGCGTCCAGTACCGCCGTCGCATGCACTATGCCACGCGCGGCAACCGCATGAAG